>JAPFBL010000297.1:612500-866907 GCA_026182355.1 Hermatobates lingyangjiaoensis
GAGAGAGAGTGAACGATTGATTGAAAAGAAGAAATAGTGCTTGTTAAGGGATGGAAAGGCAAATAAAGAGAAACCAAAAAGGAAAGAAAGCAGCTGAGGGGTGGTGAAAGGGAAGGAAAAGAGAAAAAGAGCGAATGATAGGAAAAGAAAGGAAGGAAGTGTAAAAACGAAAGGAAACAAAGTAAGAGATGTTGAGAACGTGTGTGTGTGTGTGTGAGTGAGAGAGAGTGAGAGAGAGAACGATTGATTGAAAAGAAGAAATAGTGCTTGTTAAGGGATGGAAAGGCAAATAAAGAGAAACCAAAAAGGAAAGAAAGCAGCTGAGGGGTGGTGAAAGGGAAGGAAAAGAGAAAGAGAGCGAATGATAAGAAAAGAAAGGAAGGAAGTGTAAAAACGAAAGGAAACAAAGTAAGAGATGTTGAGAACGTGTGTGTGTGTGTGTGAGAGAGAGAGAGAGAACGATTGATTGAAAAGAAGAAATAGTGCTTGTTAAGGGATGGAAAGGCAAATAAAGAGAAACCAAAAAGGAAAGAAAGCAGCTGAGGGGTGGTGAAAGGGAAGGAAAAGAGAAAGAGAGCGAATGATAAGAAAAGAAAGGAAGGAAGTGTAAAAACGAAAGGAAACAAAGTAAGAGATGTTGAGAACGTGTGTGTGTGTGTGTGTGAGAGAGAGAGAGAGAGAGAGGGGGGAGGAGAGAGAGAGAGAGAGAGAACGATTGATTGAAAAGAAGAAATAGTGCTTGTTAAGGGATGGAAAGGCAAATAAAGAGAAACCAAAAAGGAAAGAAAGCAGCTGAGGGGTGGTGAAATGGAAGGAAAAGAGAAAGAGAGCGAATGATAAGAAAAGAAAGGAAGGAAGTGTAAAAACGAAAGGAAACAAAGTAAGAGATGTTGAGAACGTGTGTGTGTGTGTGAGAGAGAGAGAGAACGATTGATTGAAAAGAAGAAATAGTGCTTGTTAAGGGATGGAAAGGCAAATAAAGAGAAACCAAAAAGGAAAGAAAGCAGCTGAGGGGTGGTGAAAGGGAAGGAAAAGAGAAAAAGAGCGAATGATAAGAAAAGAAAGGAAGGAAGTGTAAAAACGAAAGGAAACAAAGTAAGAGATGTCGAGAACGTGTGTGTGTGTGTGTGTGAGAGAGAGAGAACGATTGATTGAAAAGAAGAAATAGTGCTTATTAAGGGATGGAAAGGCAAATAAAGAGAAACCAAAAAGGAAAGAAAGCAGCTGAGGGGTGGTGAAAGGGAAGGAAAAGAGAAAAAGAGCGAATGATAAGAAATGAAAGGAAGGAAGTGTAAAAACGAAAGGAAACAAAGTAAGAGATGTTGAGAACGTGTGTGTGTGTGAGAGAGAGAGAGAGAGTGAGAGAGAGAGAGAGAGAGAACGATTGATTGAAAAGAAGAAATAGTGCTTGTTAAGGGATGGAAAGGCAAATAAAGAGAAACCAAAAAGGAAAGAAAGCAGCTGAGGGGTGGTGAAAGGGAAGGAAAAGGGAAAAAAAGAGCGAATGATAAGAAAAGAAAGGAAGGAAGTGTAAAAACGAAAGGAAACAAAGTAAGAGATGTTGAGAACGTGTGTGTGTGTGTGTGTGTGTGGAGAGAGAGAGAGAGAGAGAGAGAGAGAGAGAGAGAATGATTGATTGAAAAGAAGAAATAGTGCTTGTTAAGGGATGGAAAGGCAAATAAAGAGAAACCAAAAAGGAAAGAAAGCAGCTGAGGGGTGGTGAAAGGGAAGGAAAAGAGAAAGAGAGCGAATGATAAGAAAAGAAAGGAAGGAAGTGTAAAAACGAAAGGAAACAAAGTAAGAGATGTTGAGAACGTGTGTGTGTGTGTGTGTGTGTGTGTGAGAGAGAGAGAGAGAGAGAGAAGAGAGAGAGAAGAGAGAACGATTGATTGAAAAGAAGAAATAGTGCTTGTTAAGGGATGGAAAGGCAAATAAAGAGAAACCAAAAAGGAAAGAAAGCAGCTGAGGGGTGGTGAAAGGGAAGGAAAAGAGAAAAAGAGCGAATGATAAGAAAAGAAAGGAAGGAAGTGTAAAAACGAAAGGAAACAAAGTAAGAGATGTCGAGAACGTGTGTGTGTGTGTGTGAGAGAGAGAGTGAACGATTGATTGAAAAGAAGAAATAGTGCTTGTTAAGGGATGGAAAGGCAAATAAAGAGAAACCAAAAAGGAAAGAAAGCAGCTGAGGGGTGGTGAAAGGGAAGGAAAAGAGAAAAAGAGCGAATGATAGGAAAAGAAAGGAAGGAAGTGTAAAAACGAAAGGAAACAAAGTAAGAGATGTTGAGAACGTGTGTGTGTGTGTGTGAGAGAGAGAGAGAGAGAGAGAACGATTGATTGAAAAGAAGAAATAGTGCTTGTTAAGGGATGGAAAGGCAAATAAAGAGAAACCAAAAAGGAAAGAAAGCAGCTGAGGGGTGGTGAAAGGGAAGGAAAAGAGAAAGAGAGCGAATGATAAGAAAAGAAAGGAAGGAAGTGTAAAAACGAAAGGAAACAAAGTAAGAGATGTTGAGAACGTGTGTGTGTGTGTGTGAGAGAGAGAGAGAACGATTGATTGAAAAGAAGAAATAGTGCTTGTTAAGGGATGGAAAGGCAAATAAAGAGAAACCAAAAAGGAAAGAAAGCAGCTGAGGGGTGGTGAAAGGGAAGGAAAAGAGAAAGAGAGCGAATGATAAGAAAAGAAAGGAAGGAAGTGTAAAAACGAAAGGAAACAAAGTAAGAGATGTTGAGAACGTGTGTGTGTGTGTGTGTGTGAGAGAGAGAGAGAGGGAGAGAGAGAGAGAACGATTGATTGAAAAGAAGAAATAGTGCTTGTTAAGGGATGGAAAGGCAAATAAAGAGAAACCAAAAAGGAAAGAAAGCAGCTGAGGGGTGGTGAAAGGGAAGGAAAAGAGAAAGAGAGCGAATGATAAGAAAAGAAAGGAAGGAAGTGTAAAAACGAAAGGAAACAAAGTAAGAGATGTCGAGAACGTGTGTGTGTTTGAGAGAGAGAGAGAGAGTGAGAGAGAGAGAGAGAGGGAGAGAGAGAGAGAGAGAGAATGGGTGTTTTTTTATAAGGGGAAGTAGTTATCAAAGTGAGCGATAGAATGAAGAAATAACGAAAGAGTGAGAGATAAAAAAGAAAAGTGAGAGAGAGTATAAACAAAAATATGAAAAAAGAAGTGACATAAAATAAGGGAAAGGTAAATATTAAATGAGTGGAAGAAAGGGAAGTGGAGGGAAAGTGTGAGCGAAAGGAGTAGAAAGTGTGGGAGGGAGATAGAGAGCGTCATCCAAAGGGAGCGTGTTCACTTTTCTTTTCTCTTGTATTCCCTCCCCTCTCTCTCTCTCCCTTATATATATAACACTTTAACACAGAGAAAAGAACACAGAAAGACACTACAGAACTCACTTCGATATTTCGACATCCGTCGTCATCGGGAAGAAGTGCGAAGTACTCACGTTGAGAAGCAAACTGCTACTGTGGTAGCAGTAACTACTGAGTAGCAGTTTGCTTCTCGACGCGAGTACTTCGCACTTCTTCCCGATGACGACGGATGTCGAAATATCGAAGTGAGTTCTGTAGTGTCATTCTGTGTTCTTTCCTCTGTGTTAAAGTGTTTATTGTCCACACGGACCTTTCATTTTATTCGGAAAAAAAAATATATATATTTATATATATATATATATATTGTGTAATTAGTTAGCAGACCTTCATTAATACACACACAATTAAATTTTTTGCCAATTTCTCTATGGATGATTTTTCGATTTAGCTTCTCGAGTTTTCTGATCTCACACTTCCATTCATTTGGTACTAAGTGTAATAAATCACCAAAAGATTTCCTTGTAAAGTCCATGTAATATTTAGTTCTAAAGTCAAAATTTAACGTTGTTTACTATTGCAGATATGTTGATGACTCCTTCCTAATAGTCAATAACCCTAGTAACCAAAATATAATAGACATAAAGAATTATCTCAACTCACTAAACAACAAAATCAAGTTCACCCACGAAATAGAAACAAATGACAAATTAAACTTCATAGACTTAACAATAGGAAAAACTAAAGACAAACTCAGGTTTCAAATATACCGCAAACCAACTACCACCGACACAACTATACATAAATCATCACTCCACCCACCACAACAAAAAACATCCGCGTATAGATATATGATTGATAGATTACTAAACATACCCATGATGCAATTAACATAATAAAATTAAATACCATAAAAACAATAGCAAAAAATAACGGGTATAAGGAAAAAATTATACAAAGAATAATAAACGAAAGAAGAAATAAACACAATACTAACAGTACAACACCGGGAGTAACGAACAGATACGCATCTTTAACTCATATAGGTAAACCTAGCGAAAAAATTGCGACTCTTCTAAGAAAATACTCATTAAAAATTGCATATAAAACGAATAACACTATAAACCAAATCACAAACAACACAACAGAAAACAAAGATAACAAATTCGAAAAAAGCGGAATATACAGGATTAAATGCAAAGATTGCGGTAAAAACTACATCGGGCAAACGGGAAGGACACTAAAAGACAGATTCAAAGAACACATTAAAGACTACACCAACAACACAAACAGATCAAACTATGCACACCACTTAAACAAATTTGGACATAACCCAGACAGTATGGAAAACACAATGGAATTACTACAGACGGGACAAAAAGGACAACGAATGAACATACAGGAACAAATAGAAATATATAAACATAAAATGACAGACAATATAATCAATGAACAAACAAACCACCAAACCGACATTTTAACAAAACCACTAATAACATTTAAAAGACGACACAAGGAACTGGAAATAGATAATGAAATAAGCAATAAAAGAAAAAAACATAGCAATTAAAGAAATAGGAAAAAAAAAATTGACTACCCACACAACACTGATTACACAATGTAGATGCTATATATAGGTAGGTTATAGGAAAACAACATTCACAGTCAGTTAGGTGCTCTTGAAGATGGGATCCAGGTGGACCCGAAACCGGTCGAGCTTTTCAGAGACTTTACGAGGTATGACGGAATGTATTATTACTAATTCTAATAAATTTGCAGGTTGCAAATCCCAGAGACAGATTGAAAATCAATATATACGAGTATTATAGAGGTTTTAATACTACCAATTTAATCATCAGAAATAATTCCCAAATGAAACCATTACTCCAGCGGACCAATGTGGTGTGCCAGTATGATTGTATGATAGGGAGCTGCGAATCCCTCAAATCCACATCATTGGTTCGACTACTACAACTTTGTCCCGACGTCTTACTATGCACATGGCAGCAGGTGGTCCTAAAGACCATACACTCAATACCTATACAGTCAAACTCACACGAGAGATGCTAGTAAACAACACAGAGGTGTATACTATGAAAAAGAAAGAAACAAGCTAATGATATTGGAAGCCCTAAACATTTTAGAACGAAGACCTAACATTAATCATCAAACTGCAAGCTTCAACAATATGTTAAAGCTATATACGGAACAGGCACAGCAGAGACCAGAGACAGTTGCAGAGCGATACCCTAGGAACATTACAATGAAAGCACAACATTCACAGTGTAAAACCCTGTGCAACCTGCAAATTTATGTTTACTATGTAGTTTTATCTTTTGAATTGGTAATTTGAAGCTGTTTTGTAGTAAGTAGGATATAATTTTTATTTTTGTTTGTAACTTTTGTTCAATTACTTTATCTTTCGTTACACCCTGATGATAGTCAGTGATGACTGAAACGTTGAATTTAAATTTTTAAATGTATGATAACTAAATATTACATGGACTTTACAAGGAAATCTTTTGGTGATTTATTACACTTAGTACCAAATGAATGGAAGTGTGAGATCAGAAAACTCGAGAAGCTAAATCAAAAAATCATCCATAGAGAAATTGGCAAAAAATTTAATTATATATATATATATAAGTTACGCGTGTCCGGGTAATGAATAGGTTTTTAAAAAAAGGAATTTAAATAAACTAGCTCGCACGTGATTGAAGACAAGAATGGAGTTTATTAGTCAGCTCCTTCTGTTTATAGGAGAGGCAATGTTGATACGGACTTCAACCCTCTAGTCTCTCGCGGGCCGGCGTCTCTCGCGGGCCGGCATTACTGCCCCCTCCCAGTCCTTATCAACAATGCTCTCCGTACAAGTGTCTGAGTTATATCATAAAATAACAAAACAAAACTTGACTCTAAACATAAGAAATGAATATAATGTTTTAACATTCAAAAATAAAATGACGTCCACACAAGTAACTGAATTAACATTGTTTACAGAAATTACAGAAATAACAAAAGATGAACTTCTATGATTATTTGTACAAAACAAAAATAACAAAATTAACAAAGGTAAACACACATAACTACACTATATCGTTCGCACCATTGGTGGGACTTTCCTTCTCACCCGTCGCAGTTCCTGAAAATGAACTATTTCTTGTTTCAGGGTGTCCGTTCCTATCCTCCATATCTGTGCTCTGTACCGTGGTAACGTTGCGAGTACTTCGTATGGCCCTACGTATCTCGGGTCCGATTTCCTTCGCTTCTGCCTATTTAGTTTATATACGAAGTCCCCTTTTTGTATCAACCCTACTGTTTCTTCTGCTTTCCTTTGATTATATTGCTTGGTCCATCTTTCTTTTGCTGCTTTGACTCTATTATGTAACCTTTGTGGATCCGCTTCCTTTTCCGCAATTCAAATGGTGTTGCCTCTGTGGTCGAGTGAATACTACTGTTGTATGCTAGGACCGCTCTGGCCATTGCCACATGACCCTTTATGTTTTTTGCATCAGCCAATAACTGCAAGTGTTCCGTTAGAGTGTTATGTAGTCTCTCTATTGCTCCGTGGGACCTTGGATGACCCGGTGTACACCAATGGGGGTTTATATTGAATTCTTTTAACAGGGTTTTTATTTTAACGTTGTTGAACTCTCGCCCTCTGTCCATATAGATCGTTCTCGGGCAGTCAAACGTGGCCAAATACGACAGCAATGCCTCTTCTGTACTTTCACTTGATTTACTTGTTAGTGGCCATGCTGAGGCTAACTTCGTTAGTCTATCTATTGTTGTTAAATATTTGTTTCCGTCGTATGTAAATATATCAATTTCTAGCTCCTCAAAGGGTCCCTCGGGCGTCTGACTTTGTAATAATGGAGGTACAAGTGGTACTCTTTCATACTTCCTCCTTTTGCATATTTCACAGTCCTTTATCACTTGGGCTATCCTCTTGCCCATTTGGAGCCAGTAATGCGACCTCTGTAGATGTTTAAGGGTCTCTGTGACACCACGATGGTTGGTTTTTCCCCTGTGATAATTTAGGATGACCTCTTTCTGCTGCTCTTCGTCTTCTACCGTTTCTACCTGGTTCTTACAGATTATGAAATGAGCTCCTTGTCTCAGCTCTCTTTCCTGAATTAGTCGGAGTAGTCTATTTTCAAGTTCTTGTGATTCTATAAAGAAATGGTATACCTTTCCTGGCACTGTTAGTTGGTTTATGACTGTACTTAATTGTTCGTTGTTCGCTTTCGTTCCTCCTGTAATAATATTTATTTTTAAGTGGCCATATTTGTGCAATTGGGTGTTTATTATTTCTTCTGTGTCGTCTTTTATAATTATTTGATTTCTCTTGTTGTTTATTATATCCTGACTAATCTCAGCTTCCGGTCCATTTCGTTGTTCTTGGTCTTCATCTTCGTCTGGTGTCCCGTTGGCGAAGAACTCTCGCACGTCCCTGGAGGTACTTGGCTCTCTCGTACTACTTCTCGTAATGACGTTGACGTTTCTGGACAAACAGTCGGCTACTTCATTATCAACGCCCTTTACGTGCTGGACCCTGAAGTTGTATGCAGCTATCCTTTCTTTCCACTTTGCTATCCGGGCTGACGTCTCCTTTAAATTCCCGATCCACATTAGGGGCCTATGATCTGTTCTAATAGTGAACTCAGCCGCAAAAAGGTAGGGTCGGAAATGTTCTACAGTCCACACTATGCCTAACATTTCCCTTTCTATTGTGCTATACCTTTTTTCTGCTGGTGATAATTTTCTGCTGGCGTAGGCTATTGGTCGCTCTCCCTGGATAGTTTCCTGCATCAAGACTCCCCCGATAGCTTCTTGACTGGCATCTGTCATTACAATGAATGGTTTGTTTAGGTCAGGAAATTGGAGCAACAGCGGGCCCCGCAACGCCTTCTTACACTGCTCCACTGCTTCTCTTAGATCTTCTGTTTGTATAAACTTCTTTCCTTTCTTTAAACTGTCCGTCAAGGGGTTCGTGATTGCTGCAAAGTCCTTTACGTACCTTCTGTAGAAACCTATCATACCTAGAAAAGCCCTGATGTCTTTGGGTCCCTTTGGATAGGGTAATCGATCTATTGCTTCAACCTTCTTAGGGTCGGGTCTTACTCCTTCACCTGAGATAAGGTGCCCCATAAATCTAACCTCTTTTTGATATAAGCGGGTTTTATCCATCGCTACCTTTAAGCCAAAGTCCCTTATTCTTTTCAGCACCCTTGTAACATGTTCCTTATGCTCTTCTATTGACTTACTGAACACTATGATGTCATCCATGTAGATTTGCGTAAAGTCTTCTCCCAGTCCTTCAAGCAGTTCATCCATGAGGCGTTGGAACGTGGAAGGCGCATTCTTTAGGCCAAAGGGCATCCTCAAAAATTCGAAGTGGCCTCTATCGAACGTAAAGGCCGTCTTCTCGACATCTCTCGGGTGCATCCTAATCTGGTGATACCCGGCCTTGAGGTCGAAGGTACTGAATACAGTTGCTCCTGCCATATGGTCGAGTATGTCTTCTATCCTTGGCAGAGGGTATCTTTCAAGCTTAGTGTACTTATTTAACTCTCTAAAATCTACTACCAACCGGTATTTAGGGGGTTTACCCTCCTCGACCTTTTTCGGGACCAGCCAAATAGGGCTCGAAAATTGCGACTTAGACCTCTGTATTATGCCTGGTCCAGCATTTCCTTTATTTGCTCCTGCATTATCTTTTTCAATTGGTGTGGGTACCTTCTAGGTTTCACGTAAACAACTGTACCTTCAGGGAGTTCTATTTGGTGTTTGACCCTACCTGTAGCTGATAACCTCTGTCCTTCACTATAGAATACTTTTTCAAATTCTTTCATTAATTCACTCACCTGATGTTCTCCTGGTATCACTTTTCCACAGTTTACCGTTATTCTCTTCCCTGGTTTAACTCTCCCTTCCACGAAGTATTTCCTTTTTCCTAGTTTAATGTCCCACTTCCCTCTTTTACACTCAGGTTTTGCATTGATTCTCTCCAAAAAGTCGCACCCTAGAATAACTCCATATTTCTGGGTCTCTAAGTGGGTCACATGCACTTTCATCTCCAAGGTCTCTCCTATTAATTCTCCCATCTCTACCTGTAATTCGCCTACCAGGCTCTTCCTTCCTGCCATGGTGACCAAGGTGCAGTTGCACGGTGTCAGCCCTGAATAATTGTCCATCCTTTTTGCCACTTCATTGTCCATAATTGTGCTATCTGACCCTGTATCTACCAAACACTTAGTCTTCCATTTGGGAAAAAAAAATATAGGGAGCTTACCTCTTATGCTATCCCTCTGTTGCTCGCCTATATACCTCTCGCCTAACCTTCAATCCTTCTTCCTCTTCTCTCGAATAGCGATCCTCCCACCACGAGTCTCTTCCAGTGAAGGCCACTTCCCTCGCTCGTACCAGCGCTCGTGTCGTTCTATCGATGTCTCTTGCTCCGACCCTGTTGACTCTGATGAGCTCCCGTCCTCTGAAGAGCCTTCCCCTTTTTGTCTTCTCCTGCCCCACATCTTCTCCCGCCGGGTTGTGTTAACTTCCATGGGCTCATCTCTTGGTGTTGGTCTATACTGTTTCGTTCGTGGTCTCTCCTTGCGATATAAATACGGACACTCTCGCGCGAAGTGACCGAGTTCACCACACTCCCAACATCCTCTTCTTACTGGCTTCTCTCTTCGCGTGTAGCCTCCCACTGCCTCATAGCTGTTCCTCCTGGCTTGAGATCTTCTCTCTTCAAAACGTCCCCGTGGCTTCCTCTCCTGTGAATACCTCCCTTGTCCTCGATCCTCATAGGCTCTTGCTCTGAATTGCCTATCCTGAGGTACTCTCCTCCTGGTCACAACTGCCCATCCTCCTTCTGACTTCCCTCTGTATATAACACCGTTATCTTCTCGGTCCATTTCTTCCTCCCGGATGGTATTAATTGTCTCCTCGAGACTAGTGGGCTTCATGATACGGAGGGCCATTCTCACTCGTTCTGGAGCTGCCTTGAGGAGAATTTCACTGGCTATCTCTTCATATATCGTCGTTCTCCATTTCGCTTCTTGACTGTCTGTGCACTTTTCATTTATCTTCATAGTTAATTTCCTTGTCGCATCCCCCAATCTGCGCCCGAACTCAGCGCAGGTCTCACCATTCTCCTTCCGCATTTCAAAAATTTTTAGCGCACTTCTAGCTACAGGCTTTGCGGCTCCAGCATATCTGTCCTTAAGGGCTGCTCGCACCGCACTCCACTCCGCACAAAACGTAAGTCCTAACTCCAGCATCACCGTAAGGCTGACCCTGGCGAGGAAGTAGGTCTTGATGTTCTTGTCTGTAGCTGGGTCTAGTTGAGTTGTGACTAACTGCTCGTTGATGGAGTCCATTCTCTCTATGAACAAGTCCAACTCTCGAGCATCACCCTCGAACCTCTTTATCGAATCTAATAGGTTCATCAGGTACCCTGCTTTTGCTACTCTCGCTTGTTCTATTTTCACTGCGAGCCTAACATCGGCTCCTGTTGTCTGTTTACTCGTCATGTTGGTTTCTACACTGGACACAACACTACACTATTAAACAGTTGGCGAATGATCCCGGGTTTCGGCACCAGTTACGCGTGTCCGGGTAATGAATAGGTTTTTAGAAAAAGGAATTTAAATAAACTAGCTCGCACGTGATTGAAGACAAGAATGGAGTTTATTAGTCAGCTCCTTCTGTTTATAGGAGAGGCAATGTTGATACGGACTTCAACCCTCTAGTCTCTCGCGGGCCGGCGTCTCTCGCGGGCCGGCATTACTTATATATATAACAAGATTTCACAATAAACACGTGAAAAAACAATCAACTTCCAAACTATATACATATAACATTTTCTGGGTATTTTATATCGTCTTTACCGCCTTGTAAGGGTCTTATTAGTTTCTAAATCTTGTCTACATACTTATAAAATTCTTTTGATCTTGATTACTTGTTTGTTTCCACAGGTGAAACTTTAAATACCTATTAATACCAGTTTATGCCAAATTATACAAATAAATATTAAAGAAAAGCTTCAATAATATATTACTCTACAAATAACGGCATTAAAAAGAAAAAAAAAATTAAAAGTATATTCTCTCAACATAAGTCAGGTAAATTTAATGACTCTAGATAATTGCAATTAATTAACTACGTTCAGTGAATGTATTTTATTAACTTTTGCTATTTCTTAAGAGTTAGTGACACATGGGGTCAAGGGTCGTCTAGTTTGTTTATAAAGGAGTAATTGCTTTATTAGTTTCAACTGAAACTGTTGATAATACCCAGTAATGCAGTTGACCTGTGACTGTTACGTCAACTAACTAATAAATTAGAGAAAACACACATACATTGAGCCTCCGCCACCTATGCGGCCGCAGTCCACGATCATTCTAGCTGTCAATTATTCAATTAAACCACTATAAGTTATAATCATGTAAAGATTAGCGTGTTTATTCTGTTTTTACAGTGTTTTCGATCTAATCTTTCGCTGTTACAAGTGATTATGGCAAATAAATACAATTGAAATTGTTCGCGGCTGATCGGTATACCATCTCTTAACTCGGCTAAATGTAGTTACTACGGCGAGTACCTGTTATGTAAACAATTGAGTTGTATCCAATTGAAAATGACGTCACGAATCGGTATAGAAACGTTGCAGACATTCGCATAGACTGACTATAAGTCTTGAAGCTTATTTTTTATTTTGCTTGAATCATCTGCATTTCTAGAATATAAATTTGCCGTGAATTTGGTAGGAGCTCAGTTTGAAATTTGATTTCCTATGAGAATGACTTGTTTGAATAATAATACGCTTGGTGATTAATATCTATGAGAAGTGATAGTGAATCAAGGGAAAGGATATGAAGAGTCAAAGGAGGGAAGTCACTAGCGGCTCCAAAGCTGATGGCCACTTTGGGAGCAGCCTCCCAAATAACTCTTTTGTTTCCGACATGTCGGCTGTACTCCATTAGCTGGAGACTGCGTGGGAGGAGTGAAAGTTTTGGCATTTAGACCAACGATGCGGGGGATGGCGGCACTCGGGGGTCCCAGAGAGTGGGAGATGACCCCCTCCCACCGGCCCCCTCCTCATCGGTGAAAGCGGCTCGAGGACGCTGCATGTCGCAACCCAAGCGAACCAGCCATCACAAAGTCAAGTTGAAGCGCGCCTAACTAGCGGCCAAGTTCAGCACCTTTCCGCAGTTCTCTCTCCTTTTTCGGTACTCTATCTCAAAACATAACACTCTTTCCAGCATTTTTTTTTTTATCAATACTCAAGTCCACACAAGTATGAACAAGAGTAAGAAATTGTAAAAAGTAAATAGGTTCTTTCGACCATTTGACGGTCTCCATCAGGGGACAGAGCGAAGTAATTAAAAGCGGAGTCAGGGCTCTCACTTGCAGCGTGAACACAGGGCATCCTGTAAGCGGCGCTTACTGGATTACTGAATTTGGATTAATATCCAAATTCGATTTGAAATGAAAATGCATTGACCGCAACATTAAACTTACGGGCAATGAAGAGAAGAATTACCTAGCTGGCTATAAGAAATGGACTTGACTGCAAGGGTCAGGCTTCTGGTGACCTACGCGACTCCCTCCAGCCACCTTGCCTTGCACCTTTCACGACATCTGAATGCAAGCACTATGCATTGCTTTGTAACGTTTGACCTATAAGACCAGACCACTACGAATAAACCCCATTGACATGATGGACTAATTTACTATTTGATAATAACCCCCCCACGGGTCAGGCTAGCTCAGTGGTTACGTTCTCGCCTCTGAATTCATAGGACCGGGGTTCAATCCCCACCTGGCCCTCGATTTATTCACGCGGGAGGTGAATAAACGCGGGAACTGTCGGTCCCGAGCCGTACGATGTCAGGTACTCGTTAAAGATCCCTAGTCTAAATACACTTGAGTTAGGCAATTTTTCAGGAGGGAAAAATAGAAAATACAAAAAATTTAAAACCTATGAAAAAATCTGAAAATTTACACCGAAATGAGTTTATAAGGTGGATGTTGTTTTATGTTTTATGTGTGTAATATTATTTTTTAACACATTTTTCAACTGTAATATTTGCAATTTACAAATATATTTATTTTAAATTTTTCAAACCTTTTTTTGAATGGGGTTAAAAGTTTGTTGCGTAGCCAGTTAATTAATTTTGATAATTTTTTTTTTATAATTTCAATTATACGTTTTTGTTATTAAAAATCTTTGGTTTTCTTTGATGACTGTGTATGTGTACGAGTACTGTAATAAGAGGAAAGTGTCAGACTAATAACAGCAGTCTAAAATTAGATTCTTGATTCTAATTCCATGAAATAAGATATTTTGAGGGCTTTCCGGAATTTTTAAGGTTACCTGGTTATCAAAGGCCAGGGGGGGGGGGTAAATCTTAGGACCGCTCCAGGTCGCCAAAATAGTTGCCATGTCACTGGTTTCGTCATGTTTTTTTTATTTTTAGTTATTTTGTTGTAACCTGTCTTTTACTCCCTTTTGCTATTACCTTTCATTTGATTTTATGCCATCTCACTGTTACCTTGTCTTCTTTAGTTGCTCTCTGATGGCATTAAGTGAAAGGTCCAGAGCCGAAATACAAAAATTTTAAAACCTTAGTCTTATAAAAGTGAGTTGTATCTGTTATTATTCGTCTTTTCTTCATTTCTTATTTAATCTGTTATAGTGTGGTGTTTATCCATACGGGAAATTTTAAAAATTGCGTCTCTACACAAAAAAGACTTTAATATCAAAACTAACAACTTGTTTCGAACAGTTAGTGTCCTTCTTCTGGTATACAAGTGCAATGTTGAGGATGTATACCCAAAGAGCACTAAGTGTTTTAAACGCGTTTTTAGTTTTATTATTAAACTCTTTTTTGTCTGGAAATATAATTTTTGACATTTTTGTATTTAATTCGTCTTTTCTGTGTAATTTATATATTCAGTAATAATAACCAATCAGCTCCTGCTTACGCATTGTCATAGGGCCTCCGTCAGTCAACGCAGTAAGCATGCAAGTTCCACAGTCGTAATTTACTGACTACTTCTGTGTTCAAATTCTCAATAAAATCCGGTACTCTAAGCCTCCTGCTACCTTAACAACTCCGTAGGAGACATCTTTTTTGCTATGTCATCTCCCAGACTCAATCATTACCGATAGTTTTCTTAGTTTTTTATTAAAATATATATTTATGTTAATAATTTTGTTTATTTTCTTTAATATTTCTTTTACTTTGCTTTGTTTGTCAGATTTTATATTTAGTTTGATCCCATGTGTCTTGATGTTACTTTTTTTTTTCGTTCCTCATTTGGCAGCAACACTGTTTCATTTCAGAGACATTCTGCTACAGTCTAAAGCCGAACGGCCGCAACCACTCCAGAGTAGGTCGAGAGTTAAAATATACAGTTCAGTTGTCCCAGCTCTTTCTATGTGTTTGTCTTATGTAATTTTACTTGTTGCTTGTTTTACAACTTTTTGTTATATATAACCAACTATATACATAAAATCAAAATTCATAATTGTATATAAACAAAAAAATAAATAGAATTCAGTCAGTTTTTTTGTTTAAGTTTTAAATTCATAAAATGAAAGTGTATTAATACAGCATGATTCAAGTATTTTTTTTATTTTAGAATCTACGAATTTCCTGACAGGCCTAGAAAAACTTCTTTTCCAGTTAATCACCACTATTTGAAAAGTAGGTTTCAAACTGGTACTAATGAAATTAGAAAATGGAATTCCACATGAGAAAAAGACTCAGAAACGAATCCATTTCGTCACTCATTCTAAACTAATTTGCGATTTTTCTTCCATTTGAGATATTCGTTTCTTTATTGTGTTTATAGCTTGATGAATTACGAGAAAAAATATTAAGCACATAATAATATTGTTTTAAACACTGAAAGGAAGATATTTTAAAGAATGTTACAAACAAAATAAACTATCTGGAGTGGCCTACACTTAACTTTACTATAAGTAAACTTAATATCAAACTTGTGGGTATATAATATATAATGTCTTATTTAAGCATAATGTAAACATCTAAATGAGAGATGTTTATTAGTCATTCATTCCTAAGGTACTACAGATAGTGATAGTGATTATTGATACAGAAATCAATATGTAAGCTTAATTTTGTACATCACACCACTGATGCAAATAATCCCATTAGTATAACTACAGCAGTAATAACATTTTTGAAAAGCCAAAGTAAAAATTTCTTGATACGAAATAATCTCCTACATATAAACAAACAACAAGGTTTAAACAAACCAAAATTAATAAACCAACAGCACACAGGCAGCACACGGCAACTCAAACTACTGGGAAGAACACCCCCACCCCGCCCCCCCCCCAATCATAATTTTGTTTTTATTAACTTTTCACAATCACTTTTATAATTTCTGAAACCATATTGTTATCAAGCTTAAATTATAGTGTAATTTTTTCTTCCTATTATTTTTACATACCTGTTTGGTAGATAACAATGTCAAAACATTCTGAAGATGGTTGAAAACAACCGAAATATATCAATAATTTAGTTTAATATAATTCATCTGTTACATTTAGTATAAGTAAATATACTTATATTTACTTATAACCCCGGAGCTTCAGCGCAGTCACCTAGTGTACGAGTATACTTGCACATAGGTGAATGTGAAAGCCTGCCTTCCAAGTACATTGGGATGACTGCGACTAAGCTCTCTAGGAGACTAACTCTTCATTTGACTGCGGGAGCCCCTAAGAAACATACACAGGAAAAACATAACACTCAGCTGACGAGGGAGATGCTGGTACAGGGCACTGCCATCATACAGGCGGAACAGAATGCGAAGAAGCTACAAATATTGGAAGCCCTGTACATAAAGGAAAGGAACCCCTCTATAAACCTCCAGGTCAAGGACATGTATGTAATTCCGACGAGCAGGAGCCTGGAGCCAAGCATGAGGTCCAATCAGAGCAGCAGCCTTAACCCTGCGCTCTGATTGGTTCGAATTAGTCAACCTGATTGGCATTTAAGCTGTTCACTACAAGGCATGCTCTACCTGAAGATGACCAATGTTCCTATGGTCGAAAGCTCGTATAATATTGAAGATGTCTCTAGGACAGATGCTATGGCAACTGCAGCCAGAAGAAAGAAAAATCGCCCGAAGGATCGAGGCCACCAGCTTAAAGTTAGTGAGTGCAGAAGCTGCTGCAAATTTTAACAATATATATATATATATATATATATATATGATAAAATTAAGTTTATCAGGACTCCATCAGCTCTTCAGGTTCAAATTAAACTCTCATTGCCAACGTTTCGGTTTTTATTTGAAACATTTTTTAGAGGGCTACAAAACAGAGGAAATATTAGAAATAATTCAATCATTCAAAAATCAAATACACATAAAAAAAAACTCAATTAGTTATAAATGAGAAAAGACAATAGACATTTGTATTTGAACATTGAACAAATGCAGTACACTGAAACCAAATACTAGTGGAGAAGAAATGTATACACAACAAATTCATTAACACATATATAAACAAAAACTGCTTATCTCAAAACACCTGAATAGATAATAGTTAATGGATAGATAATTCTTTTTTTCTTTGACATATTTTTCATTTTTTAGAAAACATATTTGTAATTATCTGCATCTACCAATATTCAATATGAAAGGAAATACTATATATATATATATAATATATATATATATATATCTTGAAAGCAAGGTTTGAAATGGGATATCTATTAAAATGTCTAGAGGCCGAATTTAGTTTAATTTACCCCTGAGACGTGGCAGCCCTGGGAAACACGTTCTATTTCTGAACAATGCACTTGGGTTGCATTTAGTCAGTCATCCCCTAATAAGAAAATGCCTACTAAATATAATTCCTTTCTCTAGTTAGCGAATTAAAATAGAATATTTATCATCAATCAACGTTGGCAATGCAATTCAATGAAGAAATTTACTAATTTGAAAATATGAGGTGAAGAAAAAAAAATTCCAAATAAAATTATTTATAATTTTGGCTCTTCTCTCTCTCTCTCTCGTTCACTATCTCTTGCTCTTCCCTTTCTCTCTCGCTTATCCCCCTCTCTCTTACCTTCTCTCTCTCTGTTTCTCTCACTTTGTTCATCCCTTAATATCACTGCACCACATTAACATTTATTAATACCACGCAATTTCTCTCTCTCTCGCTTTCTCTCCCCACTTTTTTTTTGGTTTGCCTGACTTTCGTAACCCCCAAATCAGGCAGTTTATTTATCTCCTGTTGTCTTACATAGATTATAATTCTAATAATTATAATTATAATTATAATAATAAAAACAATTCTAATACAATATAGGCATTAATTGTCCAATAATTGAATTTACAAAAATATAGTACAAAAGATATAATATTATCCACCTTGTATAATCACATCTTTTTTGAACATGGACCTTTCTTTTTCCTGTATTGGGCATTTATACAAGATATGATGCCAGATTTTGAAATTTGCTCCACATGGGCAAGTTGGTTGGTCAATCATTTTGAATCGGACATGGTGGTTTTATATGTATGGTGAATCTTTGTCTTTCTGCCACTGTCGGGAAATCAAGCTTGGTGGTAGAAGCTTTAGTTGTCTTTACCCAAAGGATTTGGTAGTTTTTAGTTTTTAATAACTGTTTTGCATACGTCTTTGGAAATATTTCGTATGAAATAATTGCTTCTGCACCTCCTAGTGTCCCTCCCCTTCTTTGTCACTATACCTCCTCCCTCTCATTCAGTTATAATTCATTTACAACAGAGACAAAATTACATTTACCAGCTAGATGGGACAAGAAGCTAGTAACTTGGCATAGATATCCTTTAGCAAATACAGGTCAACTGGTTGAAAATTAACTAAGTAATGAAAATAGAACAAAACTTACAAATGAAAGCCGTTAAAGTTTCTTTTTTACTTTACTATAAGTAAAGTATAGTGATGATGAAAAAAATCGATCTCGAGATTTTGACGTAATTACAAGTTTTGTGGTCCCAAAAGTCGATTTATGAAGTTTTTTTTTGATTATGTCTGTGTGTGTGGGTGGGTGAGTGTGTTAACATTGCTTGTTACCACGCTACCATCAAGAATCTTTGATGGATCAAATTGATATTTTACACAAAAAGATGATCCCTACTGTATTTCAGGAATTATGTATGACGGGAAAGTAACTTTGTTTGCCAAAAACCTATTTTTAGAAATCATATCCATACATATATGTGTGAAATACATTTCGATTTTAATGTATACTTCCCTTCAACTATAGCAAAAGACAATTGGTTTGTTTAAGGAAATCACCTTAATTTTTACTCCAAAAATCTGCAAAGTCAGAATCAAAGAAGTCCAAAAACATTAAAAGCTTTAATGTTTGTGGCATCATAGTCATTTAAGATAGATCAAAATTATTACCTACAATTGTAATTATGATGGTAGAATGTATTTAGAAATACGCCTAATTTTAAGGTAAAAAATGCATGAAATAGCAAACATCTCAATAACTTGACCTGATGAGAAAAAATTAGTATGATTTTCGGAATTAGCACCCCTAAATTAATCTAAATCAGCTTAAAAACCTTGAGCACAAAAAAACATTTACCTAAAAAAAAAATTAAAATGAAAACAATAAACAAAATTGTAGTAGCAATAGAGCTAATTGTAAAAACACATGTTGTAACCCTGAAGATGACACAAATATAAGTGGAAACGTCGACGAGAGACAATGTCGCCAACAGGAAGATAGATGTGAGTAACCACTCCGTCAATTACCTGACTGGGGTAACTCAGTTCGTGGAACCGTTTCATTTAATATATTATATATATATATATATAAATATATATATATATATATTTATTTTATTTACTCTTCTTTTATAATCTAGGAGGTATAATATGATGGTAATGATGTTCAAAACACCATCATTTTAAAGAAATTAATGATCCAGCAGAACTGCAAATATATGAAAGCCATGAAAATCATGAAGCACAACCCATTAATTAATCGTCAACACACGGGGGTTTCACGCACACTGCAGCTACTAGGTGACCCAACCACCAGCTACTCGCCAAGCCGACCACTCAGTCCGGCCCAGTATTCAGAACAGCAACACCTAAGATATGTATATGAGACAAAATGTCGTAGGAAGAATCACAATGAAGAAAAAATAAGCTCTGACACCTCCTAGATTATATATATATTTATATAATTCAAGATTTCACATAAACACGTGAAATCTCAATGATCAAACCACAATACAAAATGAAAAAACAAGCCTCAGATCTTTCAACCGTAACAAGCGGTTATGTTTTCCCATTTCTTATTGTTGTTTGATTATATATATATATATAATGCGTAGTAAATGTTTGTTAAACATATTTCATTTATGTTTACATCCATTTTTATGATATGCCTGAGGGTATGTGGCGAATACCAACCAGAGCACTATGAATGCCAAAACTGCAGTACTATATTAAAACATATACACATATAAGTAGAAAAAAATAGATAAAGTAAACATACAAAACCAACCACTTTGAAGAAGAATAGATATATTTGAGAGAAAACTGGAAAGATCTGGTTGGCTGTGGCTACAGAGCCTTGGCAGCAATTTCTTTCTTTGATTGTTCTCCAATATCAAAGCTCAACTGTTATCTGCCCACCAAGTATCATCCTAACTAACTGACATGATTTAAAACTCATACAGCAACTGTTTTATTTATAGAATCCTGTTTAAATTATAGATAAATAAAGCGCCATAAAGTAATCCTTATTTAAAGAATAAGTATAAAGAGTTGTTTAAGGTCAAATTAAAAAGTAGCATAGTTTTTTGCCTGCAGTCAATATTTCATCTAAAGCAGTGGTTCTCAACGTGGTCCACATGGACCCCCAGGGGTCCACAGAGGATTACGTGGTTAGGGCTCCATGTTAAGTTTATATAAATTTGTCAGCAAACCAAAAATAAATCAAAGCGTAGTAAGCTTTGGCCGTACAATATTCAAACATAATTAAAATATAAGGCCTAATATCCTCGTCAGTTTGTTAAAAATGTTCCAATGTTTTAAAATTTTCTATTGCACTTCTCCCTATGGTACATTCAAAATTTATTCGGTTACAATTTATTTCAGGGTTTTTTATAAAATGTTAATGAAGAAATATTTTGTTATTGTTTTAAAAAACATTTTTATTTTTTGCTGCGTTGTAGATGTAATGAAATTATTTCATAATTAACGATATTCATTTACCTAAAAACAAATATTTATTTATAAATTTGTATAATTATGTTTTTTAAGTATTCGGGGGAGTGGGGGTCCACAAGTAGTTTTTAGGGGGTCCACAAGTAGCTTTTAGGGGGTCCACAAGCAAACAAAGGTTGAGAACCCCTGATCTAAAGGAAGGAATTAGTTTACATTTATAAACAACCAAGCTCATATTAGTATTCAACAATTTTATATATGCATGCATACAAATGCATACTTTTGTAGTTACGGTAAAAATATATACAGATATTTTACTGAAAAACAACAATTCATCGCACCCCTCTCCATTCAGTTTGTGGGGGGGGGGGGGGGGGGGGAGTAACTAAGTTTCAGTATAAACAGGTTAACTTATATAGGTCAAAAATGCTTACAGAAAATACTATGAAACTAATATTCATTTTTCATAAATAATGCATTTTTTGCCAATTTCTAACGTAGTGCGATATCTGGGGATGTAGACTGACAAACGACTGACGTGGAATCCACATGCAAGACTGAAACGATATAAGATGCTTAATGGGATACAAGACTTAATGAGACGATATAAGATATATCGTATCTTGTATCTTAATGAGATATAAGACTTAACGAGACGATATAAGATGCTTAATGAGATACAAAACTTAATGAGACGATATAAGATGCTTAATGAGATACAAGACTTAATGAGACGATATAAGATGTTTAATGAGATACAATACTTAATGAGACGATTATAAGATGCTTAATGAGATACAAGACTTAATGAGACGATATAAGATGCTTAATGAGATACAAGACTTAATGAGACGATATAAGATGCTTAATGAGATACAAGACTTAATGAGACGATATAAGATGTTTAATGAGATACAAGACTTAATGAGACGATATAAGATGCTTAATGAATACAAGACATAATGAGACGAATATAGATGCTTAATGAGATACAAGACTTAATGAGACGATATAAGATGTTTAATGAGATACAAGACTTAATGAGACGATATAAGATGCTTAATGAGATACATGACTTAATGAGACGATATAAGATGCTTAATGGGATACAAGACTTAATGAGACGATATAAGATATATCGTATCTTGTATCTTAATGAGATATAAGACTTAACGAGACGATATAAGATGCTTAATGAGATACAAAACTTAATGAGACGATATAAGATGCTTAATGAGATACAAGACTTAATGAGACGATATAAGATGTTTAATGAGATACAAGACTTAATGAGACGATATAAGATGCTTAATGAGATACAAGACTTAATGAGACGATATAAGATGCTTAATGAGATACAAGACTTAATGAGACGATATAAGATGCTTAATGAGATACAAGACTTAATGAGACGATATAAGATGTTTAATGAGATACAAGACTTAATGAGACGATATAAGATATATCGTATCTTGTATCTTAATGAGATATAAGACTTAATGAGACGATATAAGATGCTTCATGAGATACAAGACTTAATGAGACGATATAAGATGCTTAATGAGAGACAAAACTTAATGAGACGATATAAGATGCTTAATGAGATACAAGACTTAATGAGACGATATAAAATGCTTAATGAGATACAAGACTAATGAGACGATATAAGAGCTTAATGAGATACAAGACTTAATGAGAGATGCTATAGATGTTTAAGAGATACAAGACTTAATGAGACGATATAAGATGCTTAATGAGATACAAGACTTAATGAGACGATATAAGATATTCGTATCTTGTATCTTAATGAGATATAAGACTAAAGAGACGATATAAAATGCTTAATGAGAATACAAGACTTAATGAACGTATATAAGATGCTTAATGAGATACAAGACTTAATGAGACGATAAAAATGCTAATGAGAAAACAAAGACTTAATGAGACGAAATAAAGATGCTTAATGAGATACAAGACTTAATGAGACGATATAAGATGTTTAATGAGATACAAGACTTAATGAGACGATATAAGATGCTTAATGAGATACAAGACAAGAAGACTTAATGAGACGATATAAAATATATCGTAATCTGTAACTTAATGAGATATAAGACTTAATGCGACGATATAAGATGCTTAATGAGATACAAGACTTAATGAGACGATATAAGATGCTTAATGAGATACAAGACTTAATGAGACGATATAAGATGCTTAATGAGATACAAGACTAATGAGACGATATAAGATGCTTAATGAGATACAAAACTTAATGAGACAATATAAGATGCTTAATGAGATACAAAACTTAATGAGACGATATAAGATGCTTAATGAGATACAAGACTTAATGAGACGATATAAGATGCTTAATGAGATACAAGACTTAATGAGACGATATAAGATGCTTAATGAGATACAAGACTTAATGAGACGATATAAGATGCTTAATGAGATACAAGACTTAATGAGACGATATAAGATGCTTAATGAGATACAAGACTTAATGAGACGATATAAGATGTTTAATGAGATACAAGACTTAATGAGACGATATAAGATGCTTAATGAGAGACAAAACTTAATGAGACGATATAAGATGCTTAATGAGATACAAGACTTAATGAGACGATATAAAATGCTTAATGAGATACAAAACTTAATGAGACGATATAAGATGCTTAATGAGATACAAGACTTAATGAGACGATATAAGATGCTTAATGAGAAACAAGACTTAATGAGACGATATAAGATGCTTAATGAGATACAAGACTTAATGAGATGATATAAGATGCTTAATGAGATACAATACTTAATGAGACGATATAAGATGCTATCTAGACTTCTCGACAAAAGATCAAACTTGACTCTACACAACAAAAGACTAATATATACTACAATACTGAAACCTATTTGGACTTACGAACTCGAAATCTGGGGATCAGTCAAGCGTACAAATATCCAAAGAATACAAACAGTCCAATCATAATCCTTCGAAAAATTGTAGAAGCTGTCTTTTATGTTTCTAATGATACAATTCATAACGATTTAAAAATTCCTGTTATCCATCAAGAAATCTGATCACGAACCGCAAATTTAATGAATCTTTACCCTCCAACCTAAACCCTTTAATTCAGCAATTATCATCCCACTAGTTTCCTACCAACCCTACCAGGAGGCTAAAAAGATGTTGGCTCCGATATTTACTCAGCAATACTAACTGATTTCCAGTGATCAGAATAATGTATATGCAGTACCACTAATGGGTGGTTTCTCCATTCTTTTATTTCATTTTGTTATTTATCGCTTATCAATCTTACTTGTTACCTGTTGGGTAGTTGTAATAAAAAAAAATGCATTCTAAATCTTTTTTAGTTGTTTATCACAAACTGATATAAATAGAGAGAGAGAGAGAGAGAGAGAGACAGTGAGAGAAAGAAAGAGAGAGAAAGAAGAGGATTATAAACAAAAAGGAATAAAATATACCGAGGAAATTAAAATGATAAATACTAGCTAATGATGACATCCTTGATAATTCAAACGCCAAATAACTTCATTACAGTGAGAAATTAAATTCCTTCTAACTTTATAAGACAACACCATAAGTCAAATAAGTCGCTAAAATATGAACAAGCAAGCATAAAAAAATACAATTAGTAAATATGTGTGGACAATGCTTGTTATTTTTAGTGGGTGCGAAGAACAGATGCGTTAGACTTGTCAGCCCCCTTGAATGGGGGAGAATGGGGCAATGGTAAGTGCAGGAGTTGGAGAGGGAGGGTGCAGTATGACTAGACATACTGCAGGCTCCATGTAATGAAATAAGAATAGAAGAAATCTTCACTGTTGGGCAGCAGAAGAGTAAATGTAAGTAATAATCAGAAAGAATATTATTAGTGAAGAGATTAGAAGTCTAACAATAGGCTGACAGGAGGGTGGCAGAGCCCTGTTCAGTCTTGGGCAAGGGGTGTTATTTCGAGAAAAGCATTTCCTAGTGCACTTCTATTGATAGAGGGATGAGAAAGCAACGAGTACTGACGCCTACACAAGTAAAGTCGACGTACTTATGCCAGCTCTGTGAGGTACGTGCCGGAGCTGGCATGCACGTCATACCCCTCAAATTCATATTATACTCTGCTCGCATAAAAGTGTGTGTGTGTGTTTGTGTATGTGTGTGTGTGTTTGTGTATGTGTGTGTGTGTCTGTCTTGTGTTTGACTGTGAGTTATGTTGTGGTTGTGTTTAACAACCCAACAGGTCAAATATACACAAAGTGAAAACTAATGTCATGTTTGCCAACAAACTTAATAATTATCTTAATCTTGAGAAATAAAAATATGAAAATATTTTAATACTGTTTGGTTTTCCAACGCTCGCACTTATAAGTTTTTCACCTTTTAGGGCTGTTCTAGGGGACGGTAATTGTGGTTCATTTATTATTTGGCATCCATTATAGTACTGGGCGAGCCACATTACCTATTGATTCTACATTGAAAGTCCTTTATTTTGCCTAACTCAAGTGTATTTAGAACAGGGATCTTTAACGAGTAACTGACATCGTAAAGGCTCGGGACTGACGGTTTAAGATCCTCTCCAAGAGACTATATCATCAGATTTATTCACCTCCTGTGTGAATAAATCGAGGCCCAGCTGGGGATTGAACCCCAGACCTACCAGTTCATAGGCGAGTACGTTAACCACTGAGCTAACCTGGCCCCAATATTTTAATACTAATACGCTATTATTACTTTTCTCGCACTCCCTATAATAGTCTATCGCAGTTAAGGGTGAACCTCCGGTCTATGAAGACGACGCTAGACTGTAACAATTTAATTCCAGAAGTGTAGAAATCCTATTATCGGTACTAAAATTTTTGAAATTAGCCAGTTTCAAAAAACGACCAGTTTTGAGATTTTCTCCCCTCACAAATATTCAAACCTGTTCGGCCTGTCAATTCAACAGGCACTATCCCAATTCACTAACTTTGAAAGAAAATTTCTTATTAGTATAATTGGGGATGTCTTCGCGTACAAAGTCGAACGTTTTTAAAATTTTAAAATTGCATTTTGACTAGTCATAGAAATGAACATAAAAATCATATATATTTGCCAAGTTTTTAAGATAAATGTGAAAAAGTGAAATATTCAAATGTTTTGTCAAAGTTCTTCTCTGGAAGAATGATAACTGCATAAATTAAAATCATATCCGCTCCTAGGCTCCCACATCTCCCCATATACTAACCTCCTGCAGCCAAAATGCTATCATTATTGTTACTTAAGACTCATAGTCCAAAACAAATAAAAAATTAATATATAATTAAACTTTCAAAAAAAATATATTGCAAGTTTATATTTTTCTATATCCCCCCCCCCATCAGTACACCAAAACAAATAATTACAAACACTTTCCACTCCAGCAAAGTAAAAAAATATAGTTTTTCCTATTCAATGTACTCTTAATTCTTAGTCTTTCCATTGTTGCCAAATAGTTTTTACATGTCAAACTCTACATTGTAATAATAGATTTTTGATTATATGTTTATTGAAATATTTGTATATCTATTATTTAAATTGGTTAATTTTAAATTATAGTTTATTTATAATGTTAGTTTACTGCTGTCTAGAAAGGTCAAAGAAGTCGGTACTGTGGTATGCAATTACTGTTAGTGCTTAAATGTTGTTAACTTGAATTAAAAAAAATAATCCATATGGTGAACTCCTCTATATTTTACTTCAGAAATTGTAAATGCATTTCAAAAAATTGTCCAAAAAATGGTTGGGACTCAAAGTAGGCAACAGTTTAATGAGACATGTTAAAAAGAATGTCTGCATTATATCCTTATTATGAATTAAATGCCACAATAAACAATATGAATTAATTAAAATGCCCTAAGGCCTTTCGTCACATCATCAGAGAGATAAATGAAACAACCTAAATGAAATCTTCTTGGGTTGTTTCATTTAGCTCTCTGACGATGTGACGAAAGGCCTTAGAGCATTTTAATTAATTTATATTGTTTATTGTGGTATTTAATTCATATACTATATCAAGAGTTATTGTTGATTATTAATTTTATCCTTATTATATATGATCAAACCACAATATGAAATGGGAAAACAAGACTAAGATCTTTCAACCGTATTTTAGACACTGATTTTTATTTCACACGTTTTATCTTGCTTTATATTTAGTTGAACAATAAAAAAACGATCCGAAACAGACAAAAAAAGTTCAATATAAATAAAAATACACTTTTACGGTGTTTAATTTGTTATTTGAGGTGAGAAAAGAGAAGGAAAACCAAGCACACTGGTGCAAGCAGGGGCGGAGAACGGTATTCTCTATGCATACATATATTTTGCACTTAGCCGGCCGCCTTTCAGACATGCAGGTCTCCTTGAACGTCATGGTCAAATCTTCTTTCCGATTTTCCCTATCTTTAAAAAAAAATCAACTTTTCGTTTTTGAAAGATTTTAGACAAAGAACACTCCATCATGTTCAACGAGACCTCCAAACAAATATTTGTAAATTTTTGTAACCGTCCTTCCTGTAAGCATACATTTGTAATAACATAGAAAAAGATTTCACATAAACACGTGAAATAACAATCAATGATCAAACCACAATAAGAAAATGGGAAAACAAGACTAAGATCTTTCAACAGTAACAAGCGGTCTTCGACAGAGTCAAAAACCCACCTGATCTTAGTCTTGTTTCCCCATTTTCTTATTGTGGTTTGATCATTGATTGTATTAATGTATATTTAAAATTTTCATCAGATTCTCCATTCACGACGTTCTTACTAATTGCCTGTATTGTTCTGTTAGTAATAATGATATAAATGCAGAATCAGCTATAACTGTTATCTAAATATTCTTATAAAGGAAGAACTGCTGCCAGTATAAGACCTTATCCTGTATCTGTCCTATGTATAAGACAGTTAAAAGTGTTCAATTTGATTAGATCATATTTTCTCTTGGTTTATACGAAAATGTTAATCTTTAGATGAACTTGTGAGAAATATCACGAAGTATGTTAGCATAAGAAATGTTTTTCATATTAATATAACTGTTTGTTGGTTGTAAGTTTTAATAGAAAAGCTCTCGTTGTGGTATCTAAAGGAACGAGGTTAGGATTAAAATAAGCCGTGAGTAATGACATTCCTAGAGAGGATAGCCGACTAAACAGCATAGGTAATCTTATACCTGATCCCAATTAAAAGGGATTCATTGAACAATCTTACAAGTCATCACGAGGTCAAAGCTCACATTGCTACCATTTCAGTGAATATAAGTTAGCCGGCCATTGGTCAAGCACTCAAGGCGTCAGTGAGCAAAGGTCTTTACCAGACCAATAGCAACTGATACTATGTTTATTCTTCAACACCCACACTTCTAAGGCTTTCATCTATTAGTGCTGTTCTGAGAGCGGAAATCATGGTTCATTTTACACCCATTTTAGTAATGGGAAATCCACAATATCTGTTAATTCTACATTGGGAGTCTTAAATTTTGCCTGATTCAAATGTATTCTGACCAGGGATCTTTAAAGATCCCCTGACACCTGGCTCGGGACTAACCGTTTAAAATCCTCTCGAAGGGACGACATACTCAGATTTGTTCACCTCCCATGCGAATAAATTGATAGCCAGGTGGGTATAGAACCCCGGACCTACCAGTTCAGAGGCGAGTGCATTAACTACTGAGCCATCTTGGTCCACAAGGAACCGTTTCCATAAAAGGATATCATTTGTCACATTTCATGATACTATATAAGTAAAAAAAAAATCTAAAATTGCGTATAACTTTACTAAAACTCAAGGACATTCAATGTAATTAATTTTAATTTGGCTAGCTGTATGTTGACTTTTTATAAGGAAAGTCAGCCATGAACCATGGGTGCTAGAAAGAAAAAAAACATTTACTGATAAGAAGAGTAGAGACTTTATTCGAAGTTGATCAGATTGAAATGAGTCTTACGAGAGAACTCACATAGGGCAAACACTGACCCTTTGTGCTACCATGCAATGGATATTCTAAAATGGGAAGTACTAGACTTTGCCTAACTCAAGTGTATTCAGAGAAGGGATCTTTAACGAGTATCTGACAACGTATAGGCTCGGACCGACTGCTTAACGTCATCTCCGAGGGATGACGTGCTAGATTTATTCACCATCCGAGTAAATAAATAAAAGGCCAGAGTAGGTATTGAACTCTGGATCCACCAGTCCAGAGGTGAGCACAGAAGACACTGGGCTACTCTGGCCCTTATATCCATTCGATTATATTATTAATCAAATCATACAATTAAGTGATAGGGATAAGAATCCGATTCTGATAAAGTTACCTCAAATATTACATCATTTATTTTATATTGCTTAAAATTAAATAAATGAATTGTATTATTTAATTACTATAAATAAACACTAATAATCAATTTACTATTAATAAATTACTTATTGTAATAAGTAATAAAACACCTAATGTTACGTATCATTATATTACAGTTTTCTTTACTCAAACTGCATTAACATACTCCATATAGTATGATTTAACTATCATTACTGTTACATGTAATTTTTGTATTAGTTTAGTAGGCATATATTAGTTATTATTAATGTTAACATAATAAAAAACAGGATTCTGTAAATAAAAATATTAGTAAATTCGAAAGGTGATTACGGGTTTCACTCACGAATGGACGAACCAAATAAACTAGATTCACAGAAAGTATACATACAGAGATTATAGAAATCCACTACTATACTTTGACTTCGTCGGTATCATATAGAGAGACAAAATATAGTAGTGAGTTTGTGTACATTGTTTTATTTGAGTTCTTTTTTTAAACCTTGTATAAATATATATACTTAAAATAAACTGTCAAACATAGAAAGAAAGGTAACAATATGACTCACTTTTCAATATTTTAACCATCGACTGTCGTCCTTCCGTCAACTCACTTCTTCTCCTGAGGCTGACCACCATTATAATTGAAATATTGAAAGTGAGTCTTACTGCTACGTTTCCTTTTATTAGTCGAAGTTTATTTTAGGTGTAATCAGTCCTTATGGAACGATTACAAGCAGAAAAACTTCCATTACATTCAGAACCTTCTTCAAGTGACGATATTGGGGAAAAAATTGTTCAACTAAGTGATTTTAGAGATGTGGTTGGTGAATTGATGATTTTAAAGAGGTTGAAAGGATTGTGTCTTTATTGGGCAGAGAATCTTCAGGTGAGTCCATTTTGGGTATTGATTCTTTAGGTGAGTCCACTTTGGGTAGAGATTCTTCAGGGGAGTCTATTTTGGTAATCGATTGTCCAGGTGAGTCTATTTTGGGTATTGATTCTTCAAGTGAGTCTATTTTGAGTAGAGATTCTTCAGGTGAGTCTATTTGGGTAGAGATTCTTCAGGTGATTCTATTTTGGGTATTGATTCTTCAGGTGAGTCTACTTTGAGTAGAGATTCTTCAGGTGAGTCTATTTGGGTAGAGATTCTTCAGGTGATTCTATTTTGGGTATTGATTCTTCAGGTGAGTCTACTTTGAGTAGAGATTCTTCATGTGAGTCTATTTTGGATAGAGATTCTTCAGGTGATTCTATTTTGGGTATTGATTCTTCAAGTGAGTCTATTTTGAGTAGAGATTCTTCATGTGAGTCTATTTGGGTAGAGATTCTTCAGGTGATTCTATTTTGGGTATTGATTCTTCAGGTGAGTCTATTTTGAGTAGAGATTCTTCAGGTGAGTCTATTTGGGTAGAGATTCTTCAGGTGATTCTATTTTGGGTATTGATTCTTCAGGTGAGTCTACTTTGAGTAGAGATTCTTCAGGTGAGTCTATTTTGGATAGAGATTCCTCAGGTGAGCCTATTTTGGATATCCATTCTTCAGGTGAGTCTATTTTAAATAGAGATTGTTCAGGTGAGTCTATTTTGAGTAGAGATTGTTCAGGTGAGTCTATTTTGGGTAACGACTCTTCAGGTGAGTCTATTTTGGGTAGAGATTCTTCAGGTGAGTCTATTTTGAATAGAGATTCTTCAGGTGAGTCTATTTTGAATAGAGATTCTTCAGGTGAGTCTATTTTGGGTAACGACTCTTCAGGTGATTCTATTTTGGGTATCCATTCTTCAGGTGAATCTATTTTAAATAGAGATTCTTCAGGTGAGTCTATTTTGGGTAGAGATTCTTCAGGTGAGTCTATTTTGGGTAGAGATTCTTCAGGTGAGCCTATTTTGGATAACGATTCTTCAGGTGAGTCCATTTTGGTTAACGATTTTTCAGGTGAGTCTATTTCGGGTAGAGATTCTTCAGGTGAGTCATATTTGGGTATCCATTCTTCAGGTGAGTCTATTTTGGGTAGAGATTTTTCAGGTGAGTCTATTTTGGGTAGAGATTCTTCAGGTGAGCCTATTTTGGATAACGATTCTTCAGGTGAGTCTATTTTGGGTAACGACTCTTCAGGTGAGTCTATTTTGGGTAGAGATTCTTCAGGTGAGTCTATTTTGAATAGAGATTCTTCAGGTGAGTCTATTTTGGGTAACGACTCTTCAGGTGATTCTATTTTGGGTATCCATTCTTCAGGTGAATCTATTTTAAATAGAGATTCTTCAGGTGAGTCTATTTTGAATAGAGATTCTTCAGGTGAGTCTATTTTGGGTAACGACTCTTCAGGTGAGTCTATTTTGGGTAGAGATTCTTCAGGTGATTCTATTTTGGGTATTGATTCTTCAGGTGAGTCTACTTTGAGTAGAGATTCTTCAGGTGAGTCTATTTTGGGTAGAGATTCTTCAGGTGAGTCCATTTTGGTTAACGATTTTTCAGGTGAGTCTATTTCGGGTAGAGATTCTTCAGGTGAGTCATATTTGGGTATCCATTCTTCAGGTGAGTCTATTTTTGGTGAGGATTCTTCAGTTGATGATATTGAAAAGATTATAGTCACTTTTGTGATGAGATTGTTGAGTTGAGTTATTTTTCGAGTGCCATGGTTCAAGTGATCACTTCAAGGAGAATTGTGTTGAGTCACTTCAGGGTGCAGATTCATCAGTGGGTATAAAAATATTCAATTGAAAATAGTTTTTTACAAATAATAAGTGGATGATAGGAAAGGGAGCAGGTGGTGAGGTACTGGAAGTGTATTTACTGAAGGGAGCCATGGGAAGGTTACGGGGGAGATGAGTGACTGGTTAATATGTGGGCCACCTGTACTGGGCGGCTATGGCAGGCGCGATATACATAGTCCGACTTGAGGACACAGGCAGAGGTGACTGACTGCCCACTAGGCCAAGGTCTGCCTCCCCTCCAAACAGCCTTTCTACCTACTGCAAAATACCCAACCAAAGTGGCTTGTTTCGCAACCCATCACACTGCTCCCCTGCACTCTATATCCCACTTGTAGCCAGCGAATTAATTACCCCCATACAGCCGGCTTACACATTTCTTTCTTTTCTTTAGCATTAACCGTCTACTTATAATAGCTTTTTTTTTATAACCTTTATACAAATACAAGATTTCTTAATAAAAACAAAGGGGTTAATCGATAATAAAATTCGACAAAGAAGCCATAACCCTCGAACCACTTCGCAATAAGACACTAAAGAATGTATAACTTGACGAGAGCTAGCTAACTTTGTCAAACATCTTAGTTCTATTTCTGACTGTGCTTTAAACCTTGACATATATCTATATGTAAAAAGTTTACAAGCAAACACTAAATTAACATATAATAAAAAAAATTGCATACATTTTTTTGTCAAAATTAAAATGAAGGTATAGGAAAATAGATGATCATCAAAATAAAAATTATATTATTAAATTTTTCGAGTAAATTTAACTAAGTTTCAGTTATAATATATCCTTTAACTTCTTCTAGCAATGAAAAGAGTCATTCAACTAATTAAGTTCATAAGTATGTAAGAAAACGTATACATATACATAGGCACTCAGTTTTACATGTATATATATATATAAACTTTCAAACCACAATATGAAATGGGAAAACAAGACTAAGATCTTTCAACCATAACAAGCGGTCTTCGCCAGAGTCAAAAACCCAACTGTTTTCCCATTTCATATTGTGGTTTGATCATTGATTATTATTTCACGTATTAATGTGAAATCTTTTTATGCATATATGTAAATATGTATATATAAAAAACAATTAAAAAGAAGATAGCACACAGATAGTCACAGGAATAACTCACTTCTATATTTCAACCATCGTCGTCATCAGGAGACGAAGAGACCCGCAGGAAGACAGAGCGGTGACTCAATTACGTATGTATATATTTGTATATATATATAATATATATATATATATATATATATATATATATATATATATATATATATCTAACCGATTCAATAATATATCGGCCGTTTGATAAAGTAGGTGTGTTATCTAATCGGGATTCGGTCAAATTTTCTAGGTTCAAAAATCAAACTCTCATAGCCGACGTTCCGGTTTTATTTTCAAACCTTTTTCATAGGCAGAAGTATGAATTTTTTAACTAAAAAAATGACATCTACATTATTTAAAGGAACAACAATCATAACCGGACAAAACCTTCAACGAGACTGTCGATTAGGAAGTGATTACACTTTCGATACATTATGAAATAATGTAAATTTCATTTTCTTAGTTAAAAAATTCCTACTTCTGCCTATAAAAAAGGTTTTAAAATAAAACCGAAATGTCGGCAATGAGAGTTTGATTTTGGAACTTAGAAAATTTGACCAAATCCCGATTAGATAACACATATATATATATATAATACGGTACTGTTTTCTTGACCACAAAATATTAACAAACACTTTTTCTTTTTCTCGGAGTTTGGTCAGGGTAAATATATGGAATCACCTTTTTATCAACGTTTCGTCTTTATTTCAAGACATCCTCAGGGCTATAAATGAAGGCTGGGTTCAGTTACAACCGTTAACGGTTGTTGAATGTAACTTGAAATAAAGACGAAACGTTGGCAAAAAGGTGATTCCATATATTTACCCTGACCAAACTCCGAGAAAAAGAAAAAGTGTTTATAATATATGTATGTATGTATGTATAGGTGTCTAATGTAATCGGGATTCGGTCAATTTTCCAGGATCAAAATCAAACTCTCAATGCCGACGTTTCGGTTTTATTTAAAACCTTTTTCATAGGCCTACAAAGGATGACAAGAAATCATATATAAACATCAACATATAACTAACATCAAAATGGAATATTACAGTTGTGAAAAAACAAAAATATATAGATACAAGTAGAAGTAATAGAAAAGCAATAAACATTTTTATGAACTTACAGAAGTCAGAATTTTTGAATTAGAAAAATGATGAAATTTACATTATATAAAATGAAGTAACAATAGATAGTTAGTGAACTAACATCTTAACTGGTCAAAAACTTGGACCAGACTGATTATAATTACATGTAAACCAAACACTGTTCACTCAAAGAACACAAAAAGGAACTAAGGAAATTTTTGATTTTGATCCTGGAAAATTGACCGAATCCCGATTATATCCAACCACCTATTCTATCCAACGGTTGATATATTATTGAATTTGTTATATATGTATATGTAATGTATATATGTATACGTATATGTATATGCATATGTAATGCATATGTATATGTATATATATATATATATATATGTATGGATTAATTTACCACAATGAAAGTAATTTGGAAACAATGCTCTAAGGCCTTTCGTCAACACATCGTCAGAGAGCAAATGAACTAAAAAATAATAAATACTTGTTAATCTGGTTGATTGAAATCTCCAGAATTGTTGGTAACCCTGGATGTGTTTAATGCTGAAGAAGTCTTCATCTGTTTAATTATTCCGCTAATCAAAACTTCATCCAATTTATAAAGTCCTAGGCTACTGTTCATTACTTTCTCATAAAAGTTCTTTATGAGCGCACCTTCCACAATATTTCTTCTTCTTTCCGAAAATACAAATATTAATTCATTTGCTTCATTCCAGTTAATCACATGATTACTGTTTCTTATGTGCATGAACAAGGCACTCTTTTCGTCTTCTCTTCTGATCGAATATTTATGTTGCTTTATCCATGTAAGAAGACCTTTGTTCGTCTGTCCAATGTAAAACATTTCGCAGAAATGTAAAAAGTCAGTACATTGTATCCTGTATACACAACAGTCCTTTCTTTTTTGCTTATTATTGACAAGTCTCTTAAACAAGTTGCGATCATTACTGAACACAACAGAAAGTTCAACTTTTTCATAAATGAAGGCATACCTTTCAAACAAGGACTGTATGGAATGACTAACAAATTCCTTCTTGTAAACTGTTCTTCATTATTTAATATCATGGATTGTTGCACCTTTTTATGATAATGTCGATTAACCTTTTTGAATACATTAAAGAACCTCCAATTTTGTAAATATTTTTGATTTTTTCATCTAAAAACTCCTCACTGCAAATTTTGAAAGAAGCTCTTAAAAACATGCTACTAAAAACTGATCTTTTTGTTTTGAGCAGAGAAGAAATGAACATAAGATGTCACATTTTTTGTCGTCCTATAAATACTGTACTCTAAGTTATGGTATTACCATTCCCATGTAAAAGTACATCCAAGAAAGGAAGTTTATTATTGTCGTCATGTTCTATTGTAAATTTTATGGATGGTAAAGCCGTATTGAGAGTATCCAAAAAGGTGTTAACATTTCCATTTTCAGGCTAAATACATAAAATATCATCTTCACACCTAAACCATTTAGCATTAACAGACAGTATTATAGGTAGATAGGTGATCTCAATATATTCCATATAGCTATTACTTAAAACTGGGGAGAGACAATTTCCCATAGCCAATCCAAACTTTAGTTTATAAAATTTTCCTTGAAACGAAAAACCGCCATCCAATACAAAAAAACGAAGCAACTCGATTAATACTGGGAGAAACAATGGTAAATTTTGAACATGTTTGCCTAGTTCTGTTTCTAGGAAATTCAACACATCTTTATATATATATAAATAAAATGAATTCAAAACGAAGGAAACACAGAAAGACACAGACATAACTCACATCGATATTTCGACCATCGTCGTCATCAGGAGGTGTGAAGAGCAAAGAGTCCCGCAGGAAGGCAGGGCGGTGACTCAGTCATATATATATATATATATATATATATATATATATATAGTTAACACATGAAAGAGAAAAAACAAATAAAGATACACACAAAAGACTCACAACGATATTTCGACAGTCGTCGTCATCGGGTAGAAGTAGTCCCTTTGAGTAGCTGAAGCTAACTCTTTTATATATATATATATAAAAAGATTTCACATAAACACGTGAAACAACAATCAATGATTAAACCACAATAAGAATGGGAAAACAAGACTAAGATCTTTCAACCATAACAAGCGGTCTTCGTCAGAGTCAAAAACCCAACTGACGTCAGTTGGGTTTTTGACTCTGACGAAGACCGCTTGTTACGGTTGAATGATCATAGTCTTGTTTTCCCATTCTTATTGTGGTTTAATCATATATATATTTATATATATATATATATATATATATATATATATATAAATAAATGTTTTGTTAAATGACCTTTGTACTATGTCATGAATATATTTCTTGGACCATCTTTCAAGTTTTCTCACATTTGTTTTCAATCTTTTCAGTAGTAAAAACAGTAGTTCTCCAAATGATTCATTACTTATAACCGACATGTTTCGGTCCCCTTGACTATCTTTTGATTTATTGAAAATATTTTTTTTTTAAAGGGGTTAAAAGTTAATGATGTTTGTTTGTATAATCAGTAAATTTAATCTAACAATTTTTTTTATGATTTGAATTATACGTTTTTGTTTTGAAAAACCTCTGGTTTTCCTTTGATGATGGCTGTATATGTTTAGAGTAATCTTACATATCACAGTAATCTTACAGTAAATCTTACGACTGCTCTAGGCGGCAGAAATGTTTGCCGCGTCACTGCTTCTGTGGTCGAAGGAAAACAGACCTAACCGACAAAAACCTCTAAGGCATCCTGCGCGATTACAGCCTCTCAAATATTAGACAAGCAAATCTAGACAATACAAATATCCCAGGGGTTAAATGATTGGAATCCATACCCGTTTAGCTGAGGGAGAAGATCACACCAACTAGAAGACTCAGTCATATACTTATAAATAACTTTGAGTAATTGCTTCCAAGGACTCTAAATCCTGTCTAGTAAAAAAATTGAAACCATATTTTGTTTGGGAGGTGAATAAATCTGAACACGTCGCTCGGAGAAGACGTTAAACTGTCGGTCCCGAGCCTGTACCATGTCAGGTACTCGTTAAATATCCCTACTCTAAATAAAGTTCAGTTAGGCAAAATTTAAGACTCCCAATGTAAAATTAATGTGGCTTGATCATTTCTAAAAATGGGTGTATGGGTGTAAATGGGTATATATAGATTTTATATATAGTAAAGCAGTTTGTTAAATACACATATATATGTCAAATATATTTGTTTATTGAATATATCAATGGAAATTTCACTGGGGAGGAAAAAAAAAGTTAGTGTTGATAAATTGGGGAAGTTAAGGTCGGTTGAGGTTGTGTAGGCCTTGCCTCGTGTCGGGCAATTCGCGGACGTTGACTGCCTCACCAAGGCTGCGACCACTAAATTAGGGATCTGAGTCCACTCGGCAACATCAAACCTACACTCTCAATGACCCTAGACACCCTTCGGACTTGTGCAGCGAAAACCAACCATCAAATCTCATCCATTCAGTACTTATCATGCTTTTGTTCATTTCACAAGGTAATTTCATGGTCATTAGACATATTTTTCAACGACAATGCAGCAAATCTTTGAATTTATATTAACTTGCTATCTATAATATTAATAAATATCATATCTTATAGTTTTATGGCTGCTTTTTTACTTTTCTATACCCATAGATAGAGTCACCCTGTTAAAATCAATATTGAAATTATATCTCAAATATATTTATATTTTAATCTATTTAAGTATTATGAAATGCAATTAATGTGTTGTGAACAAGAAAAAAAAAGCGTGTTTTTAAATGTTGACGGAATTACACCTGATAAGGTTAAGAAATGTGGTCCAAGACAGAGGGACCTGCGCTTCCATGAGTTTGTTTACGCCCACACTTAAAAAGCTTTCACCTTTTATTGCTGTTCTAGGGGTGGTATTGTGGCTCATTTATAATTTGGCACCCATTTTTAGAAATGATCAAGCCACATTAATTTTACATTGGGCGTCTTAAATTTTGCCTAACTGAACTTTATTTAGAGTAGGGATCTTTAACGAGTACCTGACATGGTACAGGCTCGGGACCGACAGTTTAATGTCTTCTCCGAGCGACGTGTTCAGATTTATTCACCTCCCAAGTGAATAAATCGAGGGCCAGATGGGAATTGAATCAGGACCTACTACTTCAGAAGCGAGTTGGTTAACCACTGAGCCAACCTGGTCTCTTCCACGAGTCAACTATGGTGATTATGAAAAACAAATATTTTTGAAAGATTTAAAACTTTCGAGATATTTGAAAACATAATCGATAAAAGTGAAGTACAGTGGCACCTCGGTGTTTAAATGATTTGGAACTCGTATAAATCGGAGTTTGAACAGAGATGGCAGGAAAATTAAACAAGCAAAAATTCAAACACAATTTTGAAACTGAAAGAGTCGTTCTGACCTAAATGATACTGAATTGTTTACATTAATTTATTATTAACCTTTGCACTTAGTAATGTACTTATAGTAATTCATATAAGGGTTTTCATGCAGAGAAACCTACAATATTAATCAAATAACACTTTTATTGGACCAAACCAAAGTCATTATCTCACTTCCCATTATTATCTCTTATGAGAATATTAGTTTCGGTTTTTGACTTAATCTGATAACAACAAAAATTTTGGAACGAGTTATGGTAGGGGACCAGGATTCACAGTATAATGCGATAACAGAAGAAAGGAAATTTTGAAATTTTAACAGATTTACAAGTTTTGAAGTATTTGAACCAAGAATTGATGTAGTTTACTATAAGTGGAAGTACAGTGATAATAGAAAAAAGATTATTTCGTTCTTTCGAGGTATTTACACCTTTTTAGGTATCTGAACCCATAATTAATTAAGTTTAATATACGTAAATCACAGTGATAATAGAAGGAAAGGTTATTTCGAGATTTACACTTTTTTAATATACATGAGTACAGTGATAATAAAAAAGCTATTATTATGAGACTTTGAGATATATGCATTTTGAGCTACCTGAACGTACAATTGATGTAAGTTTAATATACATGAGTACAGTGATAATAAAAAAGCTATTATTATGAGACTTTGAGATATATGCATTTTTAACTACCTGAACGTACAATTGATGTAAGTTTACTAAGCACGTGATAATATAGGATGTGACCAGTCTGATATGTAGATATATTTACAAGTATTGAGTTCCCTTAAATCCATTGTTGATACTTTTGATTTTGGGGAGCTTAGCTGGATGGGTATGTATCAACTAACAACAGGTCATACTATACACTATAGGGATGTTAATACAGTGTTTCAGATACACTACCTTTGTTTAAAATACAACACAGTATAAAGCGTGGAATGACAATCAGAAAGGTCTCCGACTTTACTTTCCTTCTTCGTCGTTCTAAAAACATGACATTTCTAATTTAGTTCTCCCTTAATGTTAGTATTTCATTATTTTAAATTATTTTATTTAAAAATTTAAATTTTTTATTTTAATTTAAAATCCACTAACCGTTTGTTTTTTTATATTTTATTAAAATCTAAAGGAATGAAAATTATAAATTTATTCAGAGTGCATTTCATGGGAAAATGAAAATAACAATCGATTAAAATAATTCAAATTCAAAAACAATGAAATACCAAAATTAAAGAAGAATTCACATCAGGCAGAGCAAAATGTACAATAAAAAAATAACGGTTTGTATATATGGAGTTAATTCATGATAAATATTTCGTCTTTAAATTAATTAATTAATTAATTTAATTTAAATTTCAGTTAATGTTACTACTGATCTAGTTAATAAAGGATTATCAATTTGATATATACATATTGATAGTATCACACAAGTTTATTATCACAACTTTATATTATAAAAATTGGTCATATCTCTTGAATCGTTCTTCGTAGGGAAAAACAATATCTGTTTAATTCAACTATAATAAATAAAATGCTAAAAAATGGAAAGAATAAAAATATGAACAAATAAAATAATAATAGACATGCGTCTATAATATACATATGAGAATTAGCCATAATTGCTAAATTACTAATCTAATAAAATGTAAATGTAGGTTTGAAAATTAATAATTCGATAGAGGAAATAATAGGTAAGGCGATGGATTATGAAGACACTAATAAATACGATAAAAGCGGAGTGTACAGATCAAAATGTAAGGACTGTAACATGTATAGGGCAAACTAGAAGCATTAGAACAACAGTTTATAGCTTACTTAAATAATTCAAACAAGTTTAATTATTCTAATCATTTAAATACATGGCCGTGGACTAGGCAGTATCAAGAAATCAATGAATTTAATAAACAGGGCAGGAAGGACAGAGATTACATATAACAGAGTCACCTGGAAGTTTATATGCACCAAAACAAATAATTTAATAAATGAACATTTTAGTCACCAAACAGATATACTATTTAAAGAAATAATAACCTAGAAATGATGACTTAATGAATTTGACAATGACGATTCAAATTACAGAAGGATAAAACCAAAGAATAAGTAAAATAAAACTAATTAATAATGAAGGGAAATTTAGGCGTATATTGGTACCACTGTTTGATATGTGTTTATACCCAGGATTCATGCATTACGAGAGATTTTTATAATAATATAAAATTATCCATTTTGTTTTATGTGAACATCAATTAAAAGTAATTAATATAAACAAACATCATCAACTTGTTTATTTCCTTTAGGTATTTTTTTATTATGATTTTATAAACATTTTTAAAAGATCATGAAAACTAATTGAATATTTAATTAACATTATAAGCTGCACCTCGTCTAATTGATGACGCATCAAATTGCACCGGATGCCACTTTCAAGACTTCTAATGATTTCATTACTGGTGTGTTATCTGAGTGTTATATTACTTATTAGTGAACCTTATGTCGATCAAGTTCCATCTCTCTTCTTCATGAATAAATGTAAATAGATTAAATAAATGGATTAATTAAATTCTGTACTATTCAGTTTATGATAGGTACACTTACAATAACGTTAGGTTAGGTTAGGCTTCAATAGTAGTCCCAGGAGAGAACACACATATGCTAAACATTGGTTACCATACCTCACAAAGAACAATGTAAAGTTGGAAGTGCTAAATTCTGCCTAACTCAAGTGTACATGGAGTAGAGATAGACGCAGGACTGCCAGCTAAACGTCCTCTCCGAAATACGATGTGGTCACATTTATTCACCTGCCACGTGAATGAATCGAGGGTGGGTATTGAACCCCGGATGTACCATTCTCGAGGGGAGTTCGTTACCACTGAACTAACCTGTTTCCTCATAATAACGCTAAGTCAACGCTTTCGTCATTATTATCACATCATGTTTGTGAACAACATCTAAAAACCTCGCATATAAGTAATATAACAATCTGACGAGTGACTGTTTCATGTTTGATTTTGTTTGCATGAGGAATGACACATTTTGATAGTAAATCCATCAAATATACTTGAGTCATCAATGACTCCATTCAGTGTGTCATATTCTAGTCAAGTTGCAGTTAGCAAAGTTTGTAAGGTAGAGACATTGTTTTTAATTTAAAAGTAATAAACAAATCTCAAGACATTGCATTGCTACTATATATTTGAAATATTGGAACGCATAAAAACCATCTACAAGGTTACTATGACGATGTTATTGCTCAAAAAGAGTTCTAGACAAGTTGAAAGGAAAACTGGAATCTTTTGTTACAAATAAAGCCGGAAACATGACGTTAATGTCTACGAAGAATAATGCCTATTCATATTCAAATCCACAGAGGGCTTGTCTAAAATAGACTCAAATCCCTGTATTTTGTTTGTTTATGACTCATGTCTTCCTCTTTAATTTATTATACCTTATATTCATGGCTTTAAAACAAAAATTGTATAAAAATCTGAATATATATTTTAAAAGATTGAATAAATTTATTTCACTTAACAATAACTTTCTTACTCACGTTCTCTCTCTCTCTCTCTCTCTCTCTCTCTCTCTCTTCTGACTAATTTCAAGTTTTTTTTTTTACGTTTCATATATTAGAGAAACCGAAACCACCCTTAGAAAAATTTCTGTCTGTCGGTTTGTCCGCAAAATTTTGTCACTAGTAAACCCTAAGACATATCAAGCTGAAACTTTGACAGCAGATTTGTTTACGTCTAATTTAAAATATAGGCTCTGAAAGGATTGAAAATGCAGTATAGGACCGAAGTTATTAAGCTGTCTTTTGTTAATTTTACAGACATATTTATTTTGAAAATATACAGGTGTAGCAAGTAGGTATTGTTAGTTGATTTAAATTTTATTTAAGCACTAGCAAATGTACCCGTCTTTGACGGAATCAAAAATTCTATTATACTTGGTATTCCAAAATATCAATTATAGTATATTACTAATACTATAATTAGAAATTATAGAATAGTAGAAAACACCATTATTAGTACAGTGTTAAACAAATGCCTCTGTATACACTACATTAGCTGTCTGTCCTTCAGGTTCATGGAAGAACAATCAGTTGAAACCTCTGACTATTGAGCAAGTAAACTACAGTTGACCATGTGAGAAAAACTTGGTTTCGCTAACTTGAATTCCTGCGTTAGATAATGTCTCCCTTTGCGACTTAGTTAACGTCATTGCGAAATAGACTCTGACCGGACTTTGCAATCATTTCAACGTAAACAGACAGTGGCTCGGAATCAATGGTATGTGTGGTATACACACAGACTCCCCAATACCACATCCAGTCATTATGTCCGCCTCTATGGCATATCTGTGTAGCGCACGAACTCAGAATCGTGTCCCGTTGCACAGTTTTTGGGGCACTCATGTTTCGTAACATGAAATTTGTTACTGCTATAAATTGCAGCATCATTGGTGCTCCTACTTTCAGTTTTTACTCATCAGCAGGCAGTCCAGGAGAAATAAATTCAGAGTCAAGAAATTCAATTAGATAATGAACAGCTTCTTCATCACTAATCCAATCTCTTTACTGACTTGTAAGTTCTTTCCTCGGTATGATATAGCGTAAGAACTTGTTTGTTGATTTCTCCTGCCTGTTCATATTAAGGGCTGAGAATTGCTCGTTTACAAAACATTTATTCTCAATAGATAGTACATCCTCAACTCTGTGAAACACCATTTCAATGATGTCAAATACGCAATATTCACATGCTCAATTGAAATTAAAATCAGCTAACAATACCTACTTGCCACACCTGTGTATTTTCAAAACAAACTTGTCTGTGAAGTTAGGAAAATACGCTTAAAGCCCCATAACTTCGCTTCTGTACTGAATTAATAATCTATTTAGAGCCCATATTTTAAGTTAGGCATACACAAATCCAGTGTCAAAGTTTCAGCTCGCCATGTCTTATGGTGGCTGAGTTTACTTGTGACAAACATTTTTGCGTTAAACGTCCATAACTTTACTTCTACGTTGAATTTCCAATCAATTCAGAGCCTATATTTTAAGTTAGACCTATACAAATCTACTGTAAAAGTTTCAGCTTTATATGTCTTATGGTAGCTGAGTTTACCTGTGACAAAGTTTTGCAGACAAACCGACAAACCGACAAACCGACCGATATGGGCTCTAAATAGATTATTAATTCAGTACAGAAGCGAAGTTATGGGGCTTTTAGCTGTATTTTCCTAACTTCACAGACATGTTTGTTTTGAAAATACACAGGTGTGGCAAGTAGGTATAGTTAGTTGATTTTAATTTCAATTGAGCATATGAATATATTGCGTATTTGACATCATTGAAATGGTGTTTCACAGAGTTAAGGATGTACTATCTATTGAGAATAAATGTTTTGTAAACGAGCAATTCTCAGCCCTTAATATGAACAGGCATAAGAAATCAACAAACAAGTTCTTACGCTATATGAAGCCGAGGAAAGAACTTACAAGTCAGTAAAGAGATTGGATTAGTGATGAAGAAGCAGTTCATTATCTAATTGAATTTCTTGACTCTGAATTTATTTCTCCTGGACTGCCTGCTCATGAGTAAAAACTTAAAGTAGAGCACCAATCATGCTGCAATTTAGTAGCAGTAACAAATTTCATGTTACGAAACATGAGTGCCCCAAAACTGTGCAACGGGACACGACTCTGAGTTCGTGCTCTACACAGATATGCCATAGAGGCGGACATAATGACTGGATGTGGTATTGGGGAGTCTGTGTGTATACTTCACATACCATTGATTCCGAGCCACTGTCTGTTTACGTTGAAATGATTGCAAAGTCCGGTCAGAGTCTATTTCGCAATGACGTTAACTAAGTCGCAAAGGGAGACTTCATCTAACGCAGGAATACAAGGTAGCAAAACCAAGTTTTTCTCACATGGTCAAATGTAGTTTATATGCTCAACGGTCAGAGGTTTCAACTCTTTCTTCTACCATGAACCTGAAGGACAGACAGCTAATGTAGTGTATTAGCTGGAGGCATTTGTTTAACACTGTAGTAATAATGGTATTTTCTACTATTCTATAAATTCTAATGACATTTTGAAATACCAAAAATGACGGAACTTCTGACTCCTCAGTGGTATAGCCAAAAGGCATAGGCACACGGCAATAAAACAAAACAGGAACTTCTGATTCCGTCAAAGACGGGTACGTTTGCTATGTATTATATATAACTGTCAACTTTTTTTTAATTTAATATTTGCTTAATAAATACACTGGTAATAATGTAAGGTATGGGACCAGAGTAGCCCAGTGGCTTGCGTGATCGCCGATGACAGTAGTGCAAATGTATTATAAATAAATGCAACAAATATTTTTTTGAATTTAAAATGTGGATAATATAAAAGATGGTAATAAAGTAAAGGGATCTAGCCAGGGTAGCCAGTAGCTTGCTTGCTCGCCGATGACAGTAGTGCAAATGTATTATAAATAAATACAACAAAAATATTTTTTTTTAATTTAATATTTGCGTAATATAAACACAGGTAATAAAGTAAGGTATGGAACCAGAGTAGCCCAGTGGCTTGCGTGCTAGCTTTTGACTGGGAGCACGTTAATTAGAACTAACTCATTTCAAGTTTTCTTTACGTTTCATAGTTCAGAGTAGCCACATGTACCCTTAGAATAATTTCTGTCTGTCGGTTTGTCCACAAAATATTGCTACCATAAGACATATAAAGCTGAAACATTGATTGTAGATTTGTGTATGTCTAACTTAAAATCTAATCTTTGTATACAGAGGCATTTGTTTAGCACTGTACTAATAATGGTATTTTCTACTATTCTATAACTTCTAATTTTAGTATTAGTATAATACTATAATTTATATTTTGGAATACCAAGTATAATAGAATTTTTGATTCCGTCAAAGACGGGTACGTTTGCTAGTGAACATATAATTTCTTACGCTATATCAAGCCGAGGAAAGAACTTACAAGTCAGTAAAGAGAGTGATTAGTGATAAGGAAGCAGTTAATTATCCAACTGAATTTCTTGACTCGGTAATTGTTCCTGAACTGCCTACTCATGAGTAAAAACTTATAGTAGAAACACCAATCATGCTGCAATTTAGTAGCAGGAACAAATTTCATGTTACCAAACGTGAGTGCCCAAAAATGTCCAACGGGACCGAATCTGAGTTCGTGCTCTGCACAGATATTCCATAGAGGCGGACATCATGACTGGGTATGTTACTGGGAAGTCTGTGTGTATACCACGCATAACATTGATTTCGAGCCACAATCCATTTCCACTGAAAAAATTGCAATGTCCCGTCAACCTCTGTTTCGCAGTGACGGTAACTAATTCGCAAGGGGAAATTCTATCACACATACACACACAATTTCGTTCATAACTACGTTTTCTGCATTGATATTATTTTAGTCTCAAGTAATTAATGAATTCACCCAAAAAAGGTATTAACATAGGTAGATATCATATAAGGTTGGTACCACAAATAAAATTGTATTGACAATATAACTACAAGGAAACATCTGGAGGGAGCTGTTCAGCTGATATCATCAGACTAAAGGTAGGCTTAATGATTAGAGGATGCCTGGGCAAACGTCTTCAAGGCTTTCGTGTAGTCCTTGCTTACAATGGATGGATGAAGATGATGTTACTTGTATTTACTGGGGCGACTGGTTTTCTTTGTGGTGAGCACCATTGCTTTGCTGGGTGCAGCATGGCCTGCCCATGATCCATACTTGATTCATGGCAGAGTAACAGTATTGATTGTCTGTTGTTCCGGCCTGACGTGTGTCATGCCTGACGCTAGGGTGGACTAGATCTCTCGTCGGGCTCACTCCCTCTCTATTTCCACTCGTTGCTTTAAAACCCTTTATCTCGCTAGTTTTCTATCAATTCACAATCAAGCCTCACACAGTGCAGGCTTTAACTAGCTTGCAGTCATCCAACCCCTAATTCCAATGGGAAATCAAACACTCAATAGTGTCAAAATACAATTCAAAGTTTCCCATCCCAACCTCATATATATACGCAACGGGTTACTTGCCGTTGCGTCTACAACGTGCTTGATCTCCCTTTCTTTTTTCTGCTGAAGACGGATTGCCCAAAAATTTGAGTTTGTAAGTGTGTTTCTTTACTTTATGTGCTCTCTATCCTCAATTTTGAAGACCGCTTGTTACGGTGGAAAGATTTTAGTCTTTGTTTTCCCATTTCATATTGTGGTTTGATCATTGATATATATATATATATATATATATATATATACACTTTTTCGTTGGAAATACGATCCAAAACGGACAAACCGAAAATTAGAGACTGTAAGTGTGTTATTTTGATTTCTCTATGCTTCTTTGTCTATATTGAAATATATATATATATATAAATAAAAAGATTTCACATAAACACGTGAAACAACAATCAATGATTTAACCACAATAAGAATGGGAAAACAAGACTAAGATCTTTCAACCGCAACAAGCGGTCCTCGTCAGAGTCAAAAACCCAACTGAACGATTCAGTTGGGTTTTTGACTCTGACGAGGACCGCTTGTTGCGGTTGAAAGATCATAGTCTTGTTTTCCCATTCTTATTGTGGTTAAATCATATATATATATATATATATAGACTAAATTCATAGAAAGAAAGCACATACAAGAGATAGTAAATTATTATATTTGGCCTGAGTGTTCATCAGGTACAAAGATATGAGCCATCCTGAGATAAGCGACGTCTTATATTTATATTCACCTTTGGATAGAACTCCAAATATATAGGTTTAACAAGTTATTGTTTACCTATTCATATACACTACATATGACTTATTTCTTAGCATCTCCTAATTAATACAGGAATCCTTTGATGCTTTGAAAAAAAAATCTGGAGTGACCTACACTCAACTTTCCTACAAGTATACTTACCATCAATCTTCATGGTATATATAATGTTTCATTTAAGCATAATGTACACATCTAAATATCAGATGTTTATCAGTCCTTCATTCCTGAGGTAGTACAGATAGTGACTGATCAACTTATCAATATATAAGCTTAGTTTTGTATATCACACAGCTGATGCAAATAATCTCATTAGTATAACTACATCAGTAATAACATTTTTAAAAAGCCAAAGTGAAAATTTCTTGATACGAAATAATCTCCTACAAGAGAACATGGCTTTTGTTCAAATAGTCAGTGGATTTCTTACATCGTTTCCTTGACCTCATTATATATTCAATATTTAAGCCGAATTTTTAAATATAAAACAGGAAAATACTATTATTTTCTCTGAAAACCAACATAAACATCGATGAAAAAAAAAAATGTCGCTTTAAGATAATTTATAATTAAGGATGTACGTTAATTACATTTATTAATCTTCAAACAAAGATTTCAATTCTTAATTATGTTTTACATTTTTAGTCATTTAAAAAATTATTATACTGGGAATTTTATGGTTTCTTAGAATTTAATAAAATCATTATCCTTCCCCTTTGTCAAAAATCATATATACCAATTTTTTCTGAGGGAGTATTCTTTTTTCCTGCCTGCTGTATTCTGTTATAAGGTTGCTATGAATGTATATTGAGAAAAATTATATTAGTAATTAGCAAGTTTACATACACAAATCAAAGTCAAAGCCAGCTATTCAGTATAAATAAAAACTTTTATAGTAGGGAGCTTCTAATTTTTGAAAATAATAAATATGAACTCATTAGACTAGAATAGTGAAAAAACTGGATATTTCTCAACAAACATAAATCCTCTTTCTTGAGGAAAGAGTCCATTCGTCACATTTCAATATCATGGAATGATACTACAATTCACAAAGATGAAGTAATTATAACTGTTATTAAGTTTTGCTCAAGAGTGCGATACATAGATTTATTAAAACATTTTATGAGAAAAATCCATCATAGCATTGAAGACAAAGAAATTTATTTATGTTTATTGGCGGTGATTTTTTACATGTAATAATATTATTCCTCTTATATCTCATATAAGTCAATAAATTATTTAAATTTTTCCATTATAAACATCAATTTTATTTCAGTGGATTCGCTCAAAAAATGTTTAAATCAAGGTAAACAATGTAAAGAAATATCCAAAATTCGACAAGTATAGCTGGTGATCCCTTAGTCTAGGATAAACAAACAGTTTTTATAGTTTTATTACTCTTTGCCGAGATCAAAATTTCATGAATTTTTTTATAAATTCCTAATTTTTTGTTCCATTTTCGGAAAACAAGTTTTGAAAATAATTTAATATTAATATAATTAACTGTACTATGTATATAAAAAAAGCACACGAGTTAATAGAAACGTCATTGTTAAGGTATTAATCCGTCATTTCAAAAAAAATTCAATTATTTAATGGAATTGTAGATCAATTAAGTTATTGCTCAAAAGCCACTTGTTCCATATTCTGACCAATTATTTCGTACAATAACGGCCTACACTCGCTAAATAGTAACACATAAAACTGGTGTGATTTCTAGATATTTAGTACGTGCTTTTGTATTGATGTTATACATGTATTTCAATTGAAAACCTAAATAAAACTCACTGCAATATCATAATAAGCAGCTATTATATTATATTTGAGAACAGGAGAAATATTACTTTCGTATACCAGTAATATGTTAAAACTAACTGTAATTTGTTGAATAATAATCGTATATAGACAGATTTCTTTTTATATTATACATCGAGATAATTTCGAAAATCAAGTGTAAGGAAAATTTACGTTTTAATCAATAGAATGTCCATAGGAAAAGAGAAAACTGTAAGGAAAGCTAGTAAATGGAAAACATCTAGATAAAACAAATTTTCATGATTTTTTAATGAGACTTTAGCATCAAAAAAACATTTTCTGAAAACAGAAGTCGTACTTAAACGCCTCTTTGGTGAATGTAATTTTGAAACAAAATATCTCATCTCATTTTCCATATAATGGTCTATTTTAAGGTATAGTTTCATTTTGATACTTCAAACAGTATTGACTTGTATCGCTCTCGCAAGCTTTCAAATTGAATTATAAGTCAAAATTTTTACATTTTATTGAAAAAAAAATTCCAATTGTTTTAAAATTCTGAATATATTTTTCGTTTATTCATTTGTTACATCAAAGATAATGCCAAAATTTCAAAACTCTAGAGTTAGCAGTTTAGGAGAAAAAAATATTTTCTAAAAACCGGTTTTTGGCAAAAAAGTGACTTTTTCCAGTAATGTATAATTCTTCCCGAACAATAGCGATCATCTACAAAATAGGGCCCATTTTTGTGTAAAATATCAACTTGATCCATCAAAGATTCTGGACCATAGCGTGGTAACAAGCAATGCTAACACACTCACCCACCCACCCACAGACACACAGACATCATTGTAAAAACATCATAAAACGACTTTTGGGACCTCGAAACATATAATTCCGTGGAAATCTTGAGATCAAATTTTTTCACGATCACTATACTCAACTGATCGTGAAGTAATAAAATAGAAATTGATAGACCTAAAATAAGGCCTTCTAGTGAACAAAATATGTCTAAACGAAGTGCTGTTCACAAATTGCACTAATATTTAAAAGTTTTCTTATCTTAACCACATATATTCTACATATTGTTTGACGCTTGGTTAAATCCTAATGAAGAAAAATGATCATCATCTGTATCCAGAGAAGCAAAAGTATGTTTTAGATGAAAAGAAATTATATAACAAGTAACTGTTGAAGAGAATAGAAATCAAAGGTGCCGACTAAACGTGTGTAACTTAAAAAACATTTATTGGATTCAGGTTTGAAAAGTGTGGAGGCAGTGTTTGTATGATATATTCAAATCAAATACCACTTGAATGGGTGAGGAAAGAAGTTTGGTTCGCATACAGGATAGGTTAGGCCTGCGTGCCCAACACACTTATCTTGATTTCAAGCTATTATAGTGTTTCCCTCTGGGCAAACCGTATGCCTACCTCAACTGACACCACAGTCAAGTCAAATAACTTAAAGCCGCTCTCCTTTGGGGCTTGTTTTAATATCAAACAAGCATCTTTTTCAAGAGTTCAATAAATCCTATTTAATTCTTAATCTCTTCTAAAATCATTTATTTTTTTATTATTATGCAAGCGTTTATTCTATCACCCCTCCCCTCACCATTACACACTATTCACCATTACACACTATTCACCTTTACGCACTATTCACCATTACACACTATTCACCTTTATACACTATTCACCATTACACACTATTCACCTTTACGCACTATTCACCATTACACACTATTCACCTTTATACACTATTCACCATTACACACTATTCACCATTACACACTATTCACCATTACACACTATTCACCATTACACACTATTCACCTTTACGCACTATTCACCATTACACACTATTCACCATTACACAATATTCACCATTACACACTATTCACCTTTACGCATATCACATTCTTAAAGAGTTTCCCAAGAAGTATTTTTTTTTATTTTAAATACAAGCTTATTCTTTATTATAACTTAATCTTTATTATGACGACAAACTCTTGGTCTATAGCTTTATAACACAATCTAAAATAAATGAGGCATTTTTTAAAAAAATTATCACAATTTAAAATAAATGAGGAAATGTTTGAAAAAATAAGTTTAATTTGGAATAATTAATTTGTCATTTTATAATAATTATCTTTTACAATGTACCTGATTTCTTATAATAGTCAAAATGTAAGACTATATATTCAAAAAAATTTAAATGCTATCTTGAAAAGCTATAAGAAGTATAATATCAAACCGGTTTTTTGTTAGTAGTAAATCTTTTGTATGTAAAGAAGAAAGTTTATCTGAAAATTTGTTTTGCTCAGAGTTCCAATTGCTACCTTTGATCTCTTGATAGGTTCAAAGCTAAGAGACTAAATTTAAACATAGGACTGTTCATCATAAACGATTAGATTTGTAACCATGTTTTGATTTGTCATCATGTCTATCAACCTTTTGGTCATTCCATGAGTAAAGCACAACAGATGGATGCTTTTTAACGTGAGACCCTATAGCCGCATCAGCAAGCCCACTAGAACTCTTCTATATTTGAAGGGTTGTGTTGAGCCGCTGATAAGCCCAAGGTGGACTTCACGGAGGCGGCTTCCCCTCTTCATGTTGTCACTAAAATTAGTCGATTTTAGTGATTCATCAGTTTGACCCAAATATATTAATAGCCTCTAACTACTCTGAGGAGTGGATGTACCTAGTACTGGCGTCCCCGTCGCAGAGGTGGTAATTGGCCTGCTGTACACCCAAGCCAACAGTACAGGGCAGGCTGCCCCAAGCGCGGTCAAGTAGCCTAGTACCTGACGATGTCAGAGGGAATTCTTAACGTGCTTCGGCACAGCTTGGCACCCGTTGGGCGGTACAGGGTGGTAGCCTCTCTTCTCTTGAGGAGAGTTTAAAGGTTTTCTTAAAGAGTGTTAAAGTGGTAGCCTTGTACAGCACCATCTCGGTGGTGGGTCTTCCAAACCTACACTCAACCGTCTAGAGCCCGCAGTGGGGACACGCAGTCTGCACAATAGGCTGGGTGTCCAATTCCACGAGGTCGGTGACCCAGGGCAACAATAGTGCCACACCCGGGCCGTGCAGCTTACTCCATAACTGCACTGGCTTATATACGTCTTTTCCGGGGGCAAATAAGGGCCACTGACCCTACCTGTGCTGAGCAGGTTCAGTAGGACCTCGGTCCGGAGTTTGACCCGAAACTCTTAAAATAAGTCGGTACTACGGGTGGAGGGAAGCCCCTGGAGGAAGCTTTGCTTCTCCATCCCACCAATTGAGGTAGGACTCGTAGTGGCTGTGGTTCCCACCCAAGGTTTGGGTAGACCTTCGGGTCGCTGCGTGAGGAGCAGTCTCTCTTCGGGCGGATGCCTGCATAGCATCCAGGGGGAGCTGGCCCCCAGCCTTTACCAGTAGGTACGGACCACCATCTCAGCTAAGTGTGGGCTGGAATACTGGTAGTTGCTTCTATGACTCTGAAGGGACTCGGGATGGGTGTGAATGGAACCCTCTCTTGCACTTGCACTACTTATTCAAGCGAGTGAGACAAGATCTCACTCCCCACGCTCTTCACCAGGGGTACACCCCCGTTACAACATCTTAATCCAGAGCACCCAAAACGGGGCCCAGAAGAAGTTCAGGTTGCAACCCCTGATCCCGGGGCAACGGGAACTTTCCCTCTTCGGAGGGGGTCGACCGAATCCTCAAGGATCCTGTGGTAGACCTTAAACTGTAGACCCACGTGGGGGGTCGGCCATTCAATATATTTATATATCTTCTGAATTTTTGGGGTATGTTGTTCATATTGTTGATTTGCATTTCATATGTTCACCGTAAAATGTTATATGTATTTCTTTTATATATATATATATGAATTTAAATTACACAAAACACGACACAGAAAAAATATCAAATGCGCACTTACTAAATTAAATATTTTTAACTGTTGTTCATCTTCAGAAGAAGTCCAGAAGAGAGGACTTCTGAATGTATATTATGTAATATGATGCAATATGATTATATTATGTGATATAATTATATAATATATATTATATATATACACTAATATATATACTTATACTTATTATATACTTATACTAATATATATATATTCTAAAGTGTGTAGTGAGTTTCTGTTTCATTTCTGTATGTTCTTATATATATATATATATATAAAAAGATTTCACATAAACACGTGAAATAAACCCAGTTGGGTTTTTGACTCTGACGAAGACCGCTTGTTACGGTTGAAAGATCTTAGTCTTGTTTTCCCATTTATTATTGTGGTTTGATCATTGATATATATATATATATATATATAAGGACAACAAACGTTTCACAGTAAACTATAGACACAGAGTAATATAATGGTTACAGAAAACAAGATTGTGGTTTGATCATTGATTGTTATTTCACGTGTTTGTGTGAAATCCTTTTATACATACATGCAGTTGTTATTTTTCTTTGAAGTAGGTTCAGCTGTGCTGACCCCGTTATTGATAAGTTGTCAAAAGGCGCCTAAGGTATTTTTAAGAAGCAATGGGCTCTTTTTTTTTTAAAGATAAGCAAGGTGTTGGCTGTTGGACGCTCTGGTTTCTTATCAATAGTACCCCACTATCTCCCTCTCACTAAATGTCAGATTACCTCTCACACTTTCTCTTGACCTTATTAGATAAGCAGTTTATTGCACCATTGAAGACAGCAGTTTGGACTGTTTGAAACAAATTCATTTCACTATTTAATAAATTTAAAAAAAGAAAACTATTTCTAAAAGTTTCATGCGTTGAAATAAACGTGTTTTGAGAAAGAATATGAGCGATTCGTTTATTCAACTAGTTGTTTGTTTGGTATATTTCTTTCTGAGAAAGTTACCCATAAGTGAGACATGAAGAAAAAGAATGAATCACTGAACAATGACAGTCAAAGACCATGAAAAGTCAAAATAATGATTCAGTGATGTCAAGTAAGACGTGAAATCAGCGAAAGATGACAAGTTAAAAAGACTATTCACTGGGTTATTTAAAGCAAAAGGAACGAGTCATATAAATGTATGGACGAATAGGTAGACCATGAAAAGTTGAAAGGATAAATAAGTGAGCCATGTAAAGTCCAAGAGGGGATCCAGTGGGCCATGAAAAACCAAAATAATGATTCAGTGATGTCAAGTAAGACGTGAAATCAGCGAAAGATGACAAGTTAAAAAGACTATTCACTGGGTTATTTAAAGCAAAAGGAACGATTCATATAAATGTATGGACGAATAGGTAGACCATGAAAAGTCAAAATAATGATTCAGTGATGTCAAGTAAGACGTGAAATCAGCGAAAGATGACAAGTTAAAAAGACTATTCACTGGGTTATTTAAAGCAAAAGGAACGATTCATATAAATGTATGGACGAATAGGTAGACCATGAAAAGTTGAAAGGATAAATAGAGCCATGAAAGTCAAGATCAGTGGGCCATGAAACCAAAATAGATCAGTGATTCAAGTAAGACGTGAAATCAGCGAAAGATGACAAGTTAAAAAACTATCACTGGGTTATTTAAAGCAAAAGGAACGATTCATATAAATGTATGGACGAATAGGTAGACCATGAAAAGTCAAAATAATGATTCAGTGATGTCAAGTAAGACGTGAAATCACGAAAGATGACAAGTTAAAAAGACTATTCACTGGGTTATTTAAAGCAAAAGGAACGATTCATATAAATGTATGAACGAATAGGTAGACCATGAAAGTTGAAAGGATAGAGCCATGTAAAGTAGAGCCATGAAAACTAATGATTCAGTGATGTCAGTAAGACGTGAATCACGAGATGACAAGTTAAAAAGACTATTCATGAAAAACAAAATGGAGAAATGATGAGTCAGAGTGATGTCAAGTAAGACGTGAAATCAGCGAAAGATGACAAGTTAAAAAGACTATTCACTGGGTTATTTAAAGCAAAAGGAACGATTCATATAAATGTATGGACGAATAGGTAGACCATGAAAAGTCAAAAAATAATGATTCAGTGATGTCAAGTAAGACGTGAAATCAGCGAAAGATGACAAGTTAAAAAGACTATTCACTGGGTATTTAAAGCAAAAGGAACGATGTCATATAAATAGTATGAACGAATAGGTGAGACCATGAAAAGTTGAAAGGATAAATAAGATGAGTCATGTAAAGTCCAAGAGGGATCAGTGGGCCATGAAAACCAAAATAGATGATTCAGTAGATCAAGTAAGACTGAAAGTCAGATGAAGTGCCATGAACAAGTTGAAGTAAGACTATCACTGTAGGTCATTAAATGTGAAAGGAACGATTCATATAGAGATTATGGACAATAGGTCAGACCATGAAAAGTCAAAATAAGAATTCAGTGATGTCAAAGTAAGTACGTGACAAGTTCAGCGAAAGATAGACAATACCGAAAAGAACTGAAATTCACTGGTTATTTCAAAGATCGAAATAAATATGTCATCATTAGAAGTCATGGCTAAAGATAATTAGATTCAATGATGTCAAGTGAAGGTACTGAAATCAGGAAAGATGACAAGTTAAAAACTTTCATGGGTTTTCAAAGCAAAAGGAACGATTCATAATAGTTATGAGATAGTAGACAAGTCAATAATGAATAGCTCATTAAATGAAATCAGCTATGTACAAGTTCAAAATATTCATGGGTTCATTGGAAAATACTCAAAATACAGATTCTGAATGTTCATAAGATGAATCAGCGAAAATGACAGTTAAAAACTTCTGTAGGTTTTCTAAAGAATTGATAATATTAAATGGGACGTGGGCCATGAAAACAAAAAAATTCATGTGTCAAGTAGACTGAAATCCAAATCAAGTTAAAAAAATATTATGGGTTATTAAAGCAAAAGGAACGATTCAATTGTAAACAAAGGCCATAAAAGTTGAAAGGAAAATAAGGAGATGAAAAGTAAAATCATGGGATGAAAAACCAAAAATGATGATTAGTAAATATTTAAAACAGAAAGGTCAGATTGACAGTGCCATGAAAATTGATGAAATAGTGCAGAAAGGAAAGAGAAGTTAAAAGTTTATAAATAACAGAAGATTTAAAAGAATCAAAGTTTACAAGTTTTTTAATAATTACCAACTAAAAACAACTGAAATTTTCATTTTTTTCAGTATCAAAAAATTTCAGTCTTTTTTTAGAAGTCGGCTAAAGATTTAGACCAATAGATTTGTTTTTGTGAAGGGTTCCTCCTCAATTCCAGTTCTCAATTCTTTTGTTTTCTGCAAGACATTATCAATCAGTTTTTTTTTAGGATACTTCAATAATTAAGCTATTTTATATATGTGTTCAATTTCTTCATTGGAAAATACTTCACTACACACTTTGAATGTTCTTATGAAAATAGGAAGAAACTTCTGTAGGTTTTCTAAAGATATTGACTTTAATATTGTTTCCATAACGGTGTAAATATAAATCTAGACAAGGCAGCTTGTTAATACTCTAAGATGAGCTCCATGGACGAAACAAATATGTGTGTTTAAAAAAAGGGTGTTCAAAAAATCTGCAACACATTCATTGTCGAGCCAAACATTCAAAACATCATCCACGTATCCCTTTCCTGTGCTTTCACCCTTTTAAAATACCACTCTTTCCTCCCACTCTTCTCAACCCCTCACAAGATGTTCTCCGCATCTGGTGTTTCAGTGGGGTTTTTGACTCTGACGAAGACCGCTTGTTACGGTTGAAAGATCTTAGTCTTGTTTTTCCATTTTCTTATTGTGGTTTGATCATTGATTGTTATATTGTTATTTCACGTGTTTATGTGAAATCTTTATATATATATATATATATATGAATTAAATACCACAATAAACAATATATATTAACTAAAATGTAAATATATATATATAAAATTTATATATATATATATATATATTACCTCTTTCCATAGTAAACGCACCTACCCTCTCTCTCACAAGACCTCTTGTACCTCTGGTAACTGCGTTTACCGTTTGGATTGCACCCAATGTGATTCTTTTTATCTGGGTTTGGCTTCCACCAAGCTAAGCCTGCGTATGAATAATCACAGGTCATCCGTTGGCAAACGCAGTGACCTTCCCGTTGCTACTCATGCCAGTTCTCACGGAGTCAGTTTCAATGACTGTTTCCGTGTACAGGTCCTGAGGCAGATTGATCAGACTAATTCGAAAGTCACCCTGAGAGCTTCAGAAGAAGCACTTATTAGTCTTCTGGGCGGTAGATCGGCTCCTGGGCTTAACCTCAATAGTTGATTTTTTTTTTTTAAGTTGTTATAAGCTTTTAATTTTACTTTAGTTAAATGTTTTCATTTTTTAATTTTTATTTGGCTTTTATCTCTTTATCTTCCCTGTCTACCTTTCCGAAAGTTGGCTACACTGTTTGAGTGCTTCAGTTCGAACGCCAAGTCAATCGTTATCAGCCTTTGGAGCGATTCACATCTTTTCCGGAAGACGAGGACATCGAAATATTGTAGTGAGTTCAGTGATTTCTTTTCTATGTGTTCTTTTAAAAATTCTAGTTTATATATATATATATATATATATATATATATATAATATATATATATATATATATAAGAGAGATAGAGACTGAGAGAAGGAAGCATTATAAGGTTTTAAGTGCGACATGAGTCTGATATTATATTAGCAAGTGGTTTTGGAGTAGACGAACTCAAGACAGCTGTGTAATTGAGAACGAGATAAATAGTAAACCCCGTGACGCATTATCAAGGATAAAAGACAGATAAAGACGGGCACATAATGAGCACTAGTGATAAGCCTACTGCAAACAGAGAAAAACTGAATCTAGGTTGAGACCTTGGGCACAAGTACCGCCACCAATATATTCTCTTGAAGGCACCATCCATTGAGGCCCATCTCAGCAATCCTGTATGCTTCTGTATTACTCAAAGTCCTCCTATTCATGAAAACACATATATCACTTATTTTTAGTAAACACCTGAATAAAAACAACGTTTAAACTACACTTTAACAAAGACCAATTCTTTGGGCTGAAAAACCTTAGTCATATTTCTGAATTTCTTACTGCAGTTATATATATATATATATATATATATATACGATTTAACATAAACGTGAAATAACAATCAATGAATAAACCACAATATGAAATGGGAAAAAAAAAAGACTAAGATCTTTAAACAAGCGGTCTTCGGCTGAGTCAAAAACCCAACTGACGAAGACCGCTTGTTACATTTGAAAGATCTTAGTCTTTTTTTTTTCAATTTCGTATTGAGGTTTTATCATTGATATATATATATAAAAATTTATAATCAACAATAACTCTTGATATAATATATGAATTAAATACCACAATAAACAATAGAAATTAATTAAAATGCTCTAAGGCCTATCGTCACAACATCATCAGAGAGCTAAATGAACAACAACAAAAAAACATGTTTTTGATGATGTTGTGACGAAAGACCTTAGAGCATTTTAATTGATTTATATTGTTTATTGTGGTATTTAATGCATATATATCTAAATATTGATAAAAGTATCGACCGTGGAATAGAAACAAAACTAAAGTTTATCGAGACTCGGTCAGCTCTTCAGGTTCAAATGTAGGCCTATGAAAAAGGTTTTAAATAAAGACCGAAACGTTGGCAATGAGAGTTTAATTTGAACCTGAAGAACTGACCCAGTCCCGATAAACTTTAGTTTTGTATGTATATATATAGATATATATATATGATTAAAGTAAACAGCAGCTTCTGCGTTCACGACTTTTTGGCTGGTCTGCTCTAGTTTTCTAACAACTTTCCGGTGGGCTGGTGTTAATTCCCAAATCATTTGTCCAAGCGACATATTTAATGTATCAAATTTGTCCAAGCGACATATTTAATGTATCAAATTTGTCCAAGCGACATTTTAATCAAATATGCCTACGGGAAGATTTGCTGCACTCATACACTAATATATATATTAGTGTATATTGGCAGCAGATTCTCTTGTAAACATATTTTATTAAAGTAGACGGCAGCTTCCGCATTTACGACTTTTTTGCTCGTTTATAATAATAAATATAATAATATATATAATATTATTGATTAAGCTACAAAATTATTTCTTTGATGTCTCTGGGACAACTCCTCCATGAAATCACTCCCTACCAGAAAAAACTAGTAAGAAAAGTAGAAAAAACGAGCAAAAAAGTCGTAAATGCGGAAGCTGCCGTCTACTTTAATAATATATAATATATATAATATATATATATATCCTCCACCTGGAGCCCCCAGTCGCTCTCTGCCGGTGCGAGTGGACGCACGTGCCTCTTCTTCTTCCCTTCTTCTCCCTGACGACCAACTTCAGTTCGAAATATCGACCCAGTAAGTTTTCTCGCTTCTTTTATTTGTTGTCTTTTTTCATTTATATATATATATATATATATATGTGTGTGTGTGTGTGTGTGTGTGAATTTTGGTAGCAGTCCTACTTTTAAGCACATATTATTAAAAACATAACAATAATTGGCAGAAACTTGCTCCGTTATAAGTTTCTCTATCTTCCTAAAAAAGGATTTCGTTATTGTATCTAAACTATATAACAAACTTCCTACACAGTTAACAGTCAACATGTTTCAACTCTTTCATAGAGCCATCTTCAGGACGAGAATGATTCTCAATTGCTTTTTCCTTTTGTATAAGCAAAGTAGAGTTAATAAGAGGGATTAAGGTTGTTTGTTCAAAGCTAGGAGGATAAGTGACCTAAGGGGTTGTTTTTATTATCTGTGCCGGACCTATTTGGTCTTGTGTTCCAAATAGTTCTAGGCTTCTTTGGCTGTTTTCTAATTGAATATTGATATAGGGTTTCGTTTTTTGTATACATACAGCTTCAATAATTTTAAGTTTGTATTGATCTCTTTCTTTTTTTAATTATTTTAGTACCTCCCATAATACTGTTCTTTGTCACTTTGGTATGGTGTGATCCTTTTCGCTGTGTGTGTTTCTTGGGAGCTCCAGATTTCAGATGCATTGTGAAGAACAATGCAAATCGATCCATATTACCTTTACACTAAGAAGACAAGCTTGCCCTCCAGTCTACATTAACAACTTTCCCCTCCCAATTGCTAATATGTAGTGCAATATCTGGAGATGTACATTGACAAACGACTGACGTGGAATCCACATGCAAGACTGAAACGACAAGACTTAATGAGACGATATAAGATGCTATCTAGACTTCTCGACAAAAGATCAAACTTGACTCTACACAACAAAAGACTAATATATACTACAATACTTAAAGCGATTTGAACTTATGAACTCGAAATCTGGGAATCAGTCAAGCGTACAAATATCCAAAGAATACAAACAGCCCAATCCATAATCTTTCAAAAAATTGTAGAAGCTGTCTTTTATGTTTCTAATGATACAATTCATAACAATTTAAAAATTCCTTTTATCCATCAAGAAATCTGATCACGAACCGCAAGTTTAATGAATCTTTACCCTCCAACCTAAACCCTTTAATTCAGTAATTATCATCCCACCAGATTCCCACCAAACCTATCAGAAGGCTAAAAAGATGTTGGCCCCGAGATTTACTCAGCAATACTAACTGATTTCCAGTGATCAGAATAATGTATATGCAGTACCACTAATGGGTGGTTTCTCCATTCTTTTATTTCATTTTGCTATTTATCACTTATCAATATTACTTGTTGCCTGGTGGGTAGTTGTAATAAGATAATAAATAAAAAAAAACTTCAGAGTATCACTGATACTAAAAGAAGTGAAATATGCTATCTGATGTGGTACTGAGAATAGAGGAAGGCAAGAGAGGTATTTTAAAAGGGTGTAAGAGCAGGGAATGTGAACAAAGACAGTAAGGGTAGGGGATTATTGTAAACAAACGAGTTCAGGAAGAGATGACTAACAGTGTCTGATAGCTGTTAAATCTTTTACACATCGCGCTATTACTTACGTTACACCGAGTCTAACTTAAACAACCATTACACACCTTTATAGTATTTCATCTATTAAATTTAATCAAAGCTGACTCGATAATGATTACATACGAGTAGGAAAGGGAACACTAAGTCTTCACACACGAAAATTATTTAATTAAACCACCCGTTTCGAACACTTAGTGTTCATCACCAGGTTACATCTGCAGTATTTTTTCTGTCCTAGATGTAACCTGATGATGAACACTAAGTGTTCGAAACGTGTACGTTGATTAAATCCTTTTTTGTCTGAGAGGGCTTAGTATTTCAGGAAGATAATAGTACAGAACCGAGAAGGTTAGTGACCGTAACAATGTAATACTGGCAGCTGCCAATTTCGAACGTAAACTGAATACAAACAAGAAAGAGATATTAAGAAAACTAACCCAGCATAGATAAAAGAGAAATAATTAAATAAAGTACACGAGATAAATTTCACTAATAAAATTTAGAACAGGAATAGAGTAAGCAACTATAAGTCAAATAATGGTTTTTTTTAGAAGTAATTAGAATAGTGAAGGTTTTTATCAATGGTAATCAGTGTTAAGCTACTCAAAGGGACTACTTCTGCCCGATGACGACGAATGTCGAAATGTCGTTGTGAGTCTTTTTTGTATGCGTTTTTATCTGTTTTTCTCGTTCCTTTGTGAACTATATACTTTGTGAACTATATATACATATCTATATTTATAACTGAAACTACTAGAAAGAACAACCCACCCATCATAATTTGTTTTTAATTTTTCACAATAATTTTTATAATTTTTGAAACCATACTGTAACCAAACTTAACTTTAGTGTAATTTTTCCTATCTATTATGTTTACATACCTGTTTAGTAAATAACAATATCAGAACATTCTGAAGATGGTTGAAGACAACCGAAACATGTTAATAATTTAGGTTAATTTAATTCATCTGTTACATTTAGAATAATTGCAACTTATAATAAATAGTGATGTCTAACAGTAGCTTTGCTCATATTATACATGAACTCAACCTTGAAGAAAGAAAATTAGCTGGAGATTTGAAAAGCTCAATAAGAAAAAGGTACGTGCAATCAAGTCAATTCATTTTAATACAACTTGTATAAAAGAAGGTCTTCTTGCTACCTTTACCTATACGTATATGTTTTATTAAAGAGGATACCGATTTTCATTTTTGTCCTTTTTCTGTTTAATTTTTCAAGTTTCCTAAACATAGTTTTCAACCCTTCAGGTAATATATACATCAATTCACCAAATGATTTGTTACTGAACTCCATAAAATTAATCGAAGTTATAATTCTAAACTATAAAACTACACAATAAATTGTCCAACGTTTCAGTCGACATAGACCATCTTCAGGGATATAAGATTGTAACTAATTAATAAATTAAATAAAGAAAAAACACTATCAAAAAGTTATTATACATATTCTAAATACCAACTAGTACATCACCATATTATGGAATTAAACACATTGAGAGAACTCGGAGGTATACTCGGTCGTGGGGGTTACACAGTCTTGGAGGTTCCACAATCTCAGGTTTTCCAGTTTGATTCCTATAGTTACTTAAATTCACTAAACCACTATGAGCTTGTCACTGAACCAGGGTTATTGCTTTGATGGTTTCCTGCGTGTAGCTTTAAAATTCTGATGAAACTCGTTGTCTGGTTGTTGAGGTTGGGTTTATACTCTCTTATACACAGGGCTTCTAAAATTTGCAGTCTACTATAGTCTTTTTCCTGGTATAAAATTTCAATATTGTCGTTTAATTGTTCTCTGCTCAGTTTGAGGCTATGTGTGTTATCGGAATGATCTTTTGGTGCGCCGGCAGCAAGGTGCATAGTCAACCTCTGTGATAAGGTGGTTACTGTGGAGCCAATGTATGATGACTTCAGGAATTCACAGTTTCCTGTATTACAATTGTAACGATACACTACATTGGTTTTCTGGAGGAGAGGCTTTTGCTGTAAGCTATTTCTCACTACTAAGCTTGTTGTTGAGGCACTTTTCTAAAAAATATTTATCTTGAGCCGGTCTTCAGGATTGGTGCATTTAGTATTAGTTTCCATGATATTCTTTAGTACCCTTTCGTCGGTTTTATACTGGTTATATATATATATATATAACAAGTTAAAATGAAGTATGAGTTTTGACAATTGGTCTCAAAAATAATCCATACTTCTATAATGACAACGTATCCTTGTATTTATATAACTTTACCAGACGTCAATTAATCGCATCAATACAAAACTATGATATAGGACTTTACAATGAAGGGGTGGCTGCCGACAATTAGCCAGAGTGCTCGTACTGACATTGATTAGTGTCCTGACACCAGTAGGGGATGTAATGTAGAGCATGTACAGAGGAGCTCAGCACTTGATTACCTCCCCTACTGGTAGTATCATGTTTATGTCTCCTTTAAATAATTATAACTGATTTAAGTGGAGGCGAAAAAAAAAAGGTCAAAAGTCTAGGTATTAATGATTACCAGTTGGGTAGGAAATCAAGAAAATTTACAGAGGAGGTAATCATGACGGACAATATGGTATGTAATCAAGTATACCATAGGGAAGTAGTCAAGACTACTAGTAGTAAAAGCGTTGGAGGTAATCAGGATAACAAACAGAATACTAGTAGAAGTAATGATGACTAAGTCAGAGAAAACATTATGACTGCCAATAGGAGAGAGAGAATAATAACAAAACGAAAGGGGAAGGTAATAATGATTGTAGGTACAGACGTTAAAGTCAGTTTTGATTGTTTAGAATTTAGTTATTTTACAGTGCTGTGAACTCGGATCCCTTCAAGGGAACATTTCTGCCACCTTTTGTGGGTAGTTCATTTTAGTTTACGTAATGCCTTGTAGTTCAATAAAAGTTTACTAAACACTGTACCGAAAAGAATATTGGATTGGTCTTTCCAAACTTTGTTTGTAAGTTGATTCAATACAAATACAGTCAATAATGAATGGTATAGACTATTAAAGTACTTATATTGAGAGTGTGTTCACTTGAGTTGTGTTAATAAAGATTGTTTATTAACTTGGTGGAAGCAGTGTAATAGTTTCTACTTTGATACAATGCTGAGTGAAATAGTGGGACACTGAACAGCCCTGACCTTTTTCTTGTACTCTTGTAATCAAGATTACGTAATTCAAGTAATAAAAGTAAGGCGTGCGATTTTAATAGATAAGGTCAACAAGCCCTTAGCAGATTAAAGGTAATGAAATAAAATTAAGGTAGAGCGAAAAACAAAAAAACAAATTGACAAGACACACAGAGAGAGAAGAAGTTGTATAAGAAAGGGCGAATTGCTAGAAGGTCAGCGTGTGAAGGAAGACTTGGCAGTGTCCTTAAAGGATCGTTGACTCTTGGAATTCAAGGAGAGCGTTGCTAGGTCTGGGTAGGGGGGAAAGCCTTGAGCTCTTAACTCCTTACGGCCGCGGCAGTCCAAATAGACTCCAGGTGTCTATTAAAAAACTGCATTCAAGTAGGATCAAATTCAATATAAAACATCGTGTCTTTAACATAACACATCGTCATCTTCAACTGTCATATTGCTTATTCAATTGTAGATTGATTAAAAGCCATTGGACTCAGCACATAGTAGGCAGTAAAAGTATGATACAATCTGTCCCTGTTAGTAATTCTACCCGCGTCAAATTACATTTACACAACCACGATTACATTTACATTTACAGTGCTATACAATCATATATATATATTAGTATAAATAGGGAGCAGACCTTCTTTTATACATATTATACTGGTACAAGTATGACTTGTTCCATGAAAATGGTTTTGTTTTGTAACGTTTTATAATAATTTCTGATGATGGTTGAAGACAACCGAAACATGTCAAGTTATGTTATGTTATGTTATGTTAATCATTAAATATTGATGGCTTACCAGAGTTTCGCTCAAATAATCCACCAGCTAAATCAAGACGATTTAAAACTAGCAAGGAAATATGAAAAACTGCTCAAAAAAAAGGTATGTTTAATTAAGGCAGTTCAGTTTAACACAATATATATATATATATATATATAAAAAATTCAAAACGAAAGAAACACACAGAAAGATACAGACATAACTCACATCGGTATTTCGATCATCGTCGTCATCAGGAGGTGTGAAGAGCGAAGAGTCCCGCAGAAAGGCAGGGCGGTGACTCACACCTCCTGATGACGACAATGGTCGAAATATCGATGTGAGTTAAGTCTATGTCTTTCTGTGTGTTTCCTTCGTTTTGAATTTATTTTATTTAAAAAAGTCCGCTGGACCGTATCTTTTAATTGTGATATATATATATATATATATATACTTTTTCGTTCGTTGGAAATACGATCCAAAACGGACAAATATAGTTCAATATAGACAAAGAAACATAGAGATATCAAAAGAACATACTTACAGTCTCTAATTTTCTGTTTGAACCGTCTTCAGGAGAGATAAGAGAGGGATACCAAGCGCACTGGTTCAAGCCCAACCGTTTCCATATATATTATATATATATATATGAGCCGCTTATTTTGAAAGTGGCCTAATTCCATTTATGTTAAAATCGAGATATTTAAGGGTTTGCGTTTTACAAAATTTAAAAATATTGTCATTTTATTTATCAACTAATTTTTGTTATAAAAAAACTTAGTAATTTTAAATAAATTTTGTACAACTTGCTGCAAAAGGTAAAGATAACGTAAAAATGTAATTATTTAAATAGGTAGCTAAATTTTTTTGGAAAATGGAATTAGGCCACTTTCAAAATAAACGGCTCATATATATATATATATATATATATAAAAGGTCGAAATATTGAAGTGAGTCGTGTGTTGTTTCTAAATGTCTTTTATTCTAATCGTTTGATATTTTGTCCTAAAGGACTTTATTAAAGGGCTTTATTTTATATATATCACTAAATTAAAAATTAAATATCTTTTTCACTTTGGTTGAAAAATAATTGTTTTTGACGTCAGTTCATAATGTAAGAGCACATAAACTTGACACAACTCACTTCCATTCCATCGTAGATAATTAAAACTTTGTTCGATTTTCCAAGATCAAAATAATGCTTCAGTTACTTAAGACAGTTTTGATAGACATTTGAAAATATGTTCCAACCTGAAAAACTGACCTTCCTTAATAATTTTTCATTCTATCATATTTCACGCTTGATACCTTTTTTCGTTTTCTATGATATATGACCAAGTTTTTTCATCTCGACGATATACAAGTATTGTATTGTATACTTTTTTCTTCTTATCAAGTTTCGTTCAATTTTATCAGCATCAAATAATTCTCAAAAAGCACCTATCAGTCAAAATTTTGACTATATGTATTTGTAAACAACTACAGTAATATTTGTAAACAACTCCTTATCTCAGTGGTACTCCAAATAGACTCCGATATAATATTATATAAATATAATATATATTTACCGGATCAAATTTATCAGGACTCGGTCAGTTAATCAGGTTCAAATCAAACTTTCAATGCCGATGTTTCTTTTTTTTTTATTTAAAACCTTTTTCCTGAGCAGAAGTATACAATTTTGGAGCCGACACTGAGAGTGTTACGTGTTCATTTAAACTAAACAGCTGTTGTTGAAATTTATACTTTTTGTAGGGTAAAAAGTTAATGAAATGGTCTCCACATATAAAAATTTATATACAACTGACAGTTGTACCACCCACACTCACCCTTAGTTAATGCCTGAGGAAGAACACTACGTGTTCGAAACGCGTTGTATATACCATTACATTTTTATATGTGGAGACCATTTCATTAACTTTTTACCCTACAATGAGTAAATACCACATAATAAGTGATTGCACTACGTTAGAAATTTATACTTGTTTTTTACTAATGGTCTATCAAACATCATTGTCACTAAAGAGTTAATAATTATCATTGCCTCTGACTAGAAAAGTTATCTAACCGGAACAAAGCATCTACATAGCAATAACTAACTACAATAAGCAATTATACATCGGAAATTGAAACAACCAGCCATTCTGCTTAAACTCCATCATAAAACTTTTAAGTATAAAAGCCGTGATTGTTTTAGCATTCAAAGTAATACAATATCTCGAACTAAGCCTGGTGGTAGAGTTTACAAGTGTTTGTTTAGACTGAATGCATGGAGAACAAATGTCTCGCGAGTGTTGATATTTTGATGGGTTTGAGGACAAGTGGCATGGTATTATTCAGAAAAGTCGCTGTAGAAAGAGTTTGTAAACCTCGCCTGAGGTCTGGGTAAGAGCCTTGCTTTGTCTCGCAGGAGCCAGACCGTGAAGAGCTTCTGCTCCGGCGAGCCGTCGCTCAAGGTGATGCCTTGTCCTCCCCAGCTGGACCAGCACTGCAAGTCTCCCGCTATGAAGCTCCCTTGCTTTGCCAACAGTCATCCTTCCTACTTCATTCATTCTGTCAACACGGTGATCTTGTTGTGTTTAAGACCTTTGGTAAGGTTGAGCCATTTAATCACTGTCACACTGATGTGTCATTTAGTTATGACAGTAACGTTGAAAACGGTAATTTTCATTTAATAGTACTTTGTGACTTCAAAAAATTCCATAGCCAAGGAAGCGTTCTGATATTGGGTGAAGAAATAGCACTGAACATATAATATAAATATATAAAACTGAAAAAGACAACACATAAAGAACGAGAACACTTACTGGATCAATACTTTGAACCAAAGTTCGTCATCAAGAAGAGAGTAGAAGGTAAAAAGAAGATGTACGTGCGTTCGTTTCTGTGTGTTCTTTATGTCAATGTAGTTTATGTATATATATATACAAACACTTTTTCTTTTTCTCGGAGTTTGGTCAGAGTAAATATATGGAATCACCTTTTTGCCAACGTTTCGTCTTTATTTCAAGACATCCTCAGGGCTATAAATGAAGGCTGGGTTCTGTTACATTACAGAAATGTAATGTTAAATTACAGTAATGTAATAGAACCCAGCCTTCATTTATAGCCCTGAGGATGTCTTGAAATAAAGACGAAACGTTGGCAAAAAGGTGATTCCATCGGTGACTCCGAGAAAAAGAAAAAGTGTTTGTTAATATTTTGTGGTCAAGAAAACAGTACCGTATATATATATATATATATATACATCTTGCACTTCCTGTAACTGCGTTTACCGTTTGGAGTGTACTCGATGTGATGCTTTTTACGTTGGCTTGGCTTCAACCAAGCTGAGCCTGCGTATGAACAATCACAGGGCGTCCGTTGGTCAGCGCAGAGGCCTACCCATAGCTATCCATGCTAATTCCCATGACCTCCCTTTCAATGATTGTTTCAGGGTACAAATCCTCAAACAAATCCCCGAGTCTAACTCCCATGTCACCCTTAGAGCTTCCGAAGAGGCATTCATATGCCTGCTTGGGGCTCGTTCTCCTCCTGGTTCAACCTGTACCGTTAATTATTTTTTATTTTGTTATTATTATTATTATTATTATTATTATTTTTATTATTATTATTATTATTATTATTATTATTTTATTATTATTATTTATTTTTTATTATTATTATTTCGTATTTTTATATATTTTTTATATATTTTTTATCTTGTTTTCTAAATAAATATTGGAGGGATTTCTATTTTTCCTCTCCTCCGCTGGGGAGCAGCATTGCGGTGGTTCCACGAGTTACTCTGGTGGCCAGTAGCAGTTTGCTTCTCAACGCGAGTACTTCGCACTTTTTCCCGATGACGACGGATGTCGAAACATCGAAGTGAGTTCTGTAGTGTCTTTCTGTGTTCTTTTCTATGTGTTAAAGTGTATATATATATATATATATACCTCATTAAAGATCTTGCCAACATTAAGTTTAGTATGTTTCCTACATAGCTTTTCAAGGTTTCGAATGCTACCTTTCCATCTCTGTGGTACCATATAAATTAACTCACCGATTTTTTTATCTTTCATTGTATTTTTCATATTACATTTCCGACGTTTCGGTCTACGTTGACCATTTTCAAGGATTTTATATACAAGGTTTTTTTAACAATTCTAATAAATACTTATTTACAATGACAATTACATCACTTCTATCAAACATAACTAATAATAAAATATACTTTTAAAAAACACTACCTTAATAAACATGAGTAACAGGTTTGCTACAAAATTCCCTACATGAACATTTACACAACATTATTTAAATCACTATATAGTTATTTTTCACGAATGTAACTTTAAAATTCTGGAAAAACAACAGGACTGATCATTAATGTTCGGCTTCTTTTCCTTTATGCATAATGATTCAATTATATGCAGCCTCGTGTGATTATTTTCTGCATATAATACTTCAATGTTGTCTTCCAGCATTTTTTCGACTGTGAGCTCCTAAAATCGAGCTACATTGGTTCTACGACGACAACACTTTCACGCAGACTTACGATGCATCTCGCAGCCGGAGGACCGAAAGAACACACAATGAACATACATAAAAGCAGGCTAAGTAGAAAAATGCAGAAAATAATCACACGAGGCTGCATATAATTGAATCATTATGCATAAAGGAAAAGAAGCCGAACATTAATGATCAGTCCTGTTGTTTTTCCAGAATTTTAAAGTTACATTCGTGAAAAATAACTATATAGTGATTTAAATAATGTTGTGTAAATGTTCATGTAGGGAATTTTGTAGCAAACCTGTTACTCATGTTTATTAAGGTAGTGTTTTTTAAAAGTATATTTTATTATTAGTTATGTTTGATAGAAGTGATGTAATTGTCATTGTAAATAAGTATTTATTAGAATTGTTAAAAAAACCTTGTATATAAAATCCTTGAAAATGGTCAACGTAGACCGAAACGTCGGAAATGTAATATGAAAAATACAATGAAAGATAAAAAAATCGGTGAGTTAATTTATATGGTACCACAGAGATGGAAAGGTAGCATTCGAAACCTTGAAAAGCTATGTAGGAAACATACTAAACTTAATGTTGGCAAGATCTTTAATGAGGTATGTTTAAAAGAAGGTCTGCTCCCAAAGTATACCAATATATATATATATATATATATATATATAGTGTGTGTGTGTGTGTGTGTGTGTGTGTGTCTGTGTATGTGTGTTATTGACAATAAAACGATCTACAAAGGACAACAAATTAAACTATAGGTATTCAGTAAATAGAATACACTTACAGTCTCTAATTTTCGGTTTAACTGTTATTAATAGAAGAGATAGGGCACTAAGGGCACTTACTAAGCGACGCGACGGTTGGAGACCCTTGGTGGGCCTATACTTCTCTCCTGATGACGATTAAACCAAAAATTAGAAAGTGTAAGTGTGTTTTCTATCTACTGTGTACCTATAGTTTACTCTGAAACGTATATGTATATATATTATATACTGTTTTTTTATAGTGGTTTGATCTAGCGTCACACATTGTCATAAATCACGGTTAACCAATGTTTTATCTATATTTCTAGACATCTTCAGGGCTACATAAATGTAAAATTAATTTCTGAGAATTGTTTGACACTGGGCTAAACTACAAGAAAGATAAATTGTGTACAATATATGTTGGTTCAGATGAGAAAACGTCTCACAAGCTTCTACGATGTCAGGCACTCGTACAAGTTCCCTACTCTAAATACAATTGAGTTAGGTAAAATTTAGACTTTAATGTATGAATATTCATTGTGTGGTATCATAAAGGGCCAATGATCGGGCTATGTGTGTTCTCTTGTCGGATTGCCACTGCAAGCTAACATAACCTCTCCAGAACCTGTGTTACAAGTCAAGTACCCGAAAAGACCCATCTCTATAATAAACTTAAATAAAGTTAAGTAAAATAAAAAAAATGATAAATGTATGAAAATAATAAAACTAAACAAAAATAAATAAAATAACTGGAAATAAAATCCAGGCACAAATTAATAAAGCTTATAACAACTAAAAATTCTGTCATTTTAGATGTGTTGTCCTTCAAGATGGACAGGGTAAGACGCTGTCTTTCTTTGTCAATTTAAAATTTAGAAGTTCTTCTCCGTCTAAATCAAGCCGGTAATGTGACTCGCCTATATCTAAAATGGATTCCGAATAATAAATGAACCACACTTTCAGCTCATTCTTTGTTTTGTAAATTTAGTGTAAGTGTGGGTTCAGGAATAAAGAACATGTTTTTAATGAGTTAAATTAGTGCGACCGACTGATTTTCAGAGATTAGGCTGCAGCTCTTTGGCGTTTATGAATATCTGTTAAATTATTAGATTTATCGTAAATGCTAGCCTTTGAAACAAATAAGCCCTAATGTGGTAAAGTTTCCACATCAATTACACGTAAACAATACAATAGTTGCTAGGCTGCCATCTAACCTGCGTCCTGTAATCTGATGAGACACCCAACTAATTATAGAGTTGATGGTTTTTTTTTGCAGAAGATAAATACAGAGTTGATGTTAGACGGTGCTGTGCTAAAAGAGTCGGTGGGAGTGGGGGAAGGTTGAATGGGAGGTTGGGAGAGGGGCCGCCAGGGGCGCTAGGAGGCCGGTCAACGGCCTGATCGACAACTAGGTCACTGCTTGCACAACAGCCACACGCACCGCCAAGGAGAACACACGCTCTCGAGATCTTGACTTTGCGGCCCCCAAAGTGAAAGACAATCCCAGGGCCACCAACACCCAAATATCTTTTTCATTTACCGCTTTTATTTTTACAAAAACTTTAAAAAAAAAAATCAATTTCCTAGTTTACCAACAACACAATTCTAAATAATAGTTTTTCACTACGTTCGCCAACTAAATCAACACTATTTAATCTATTGCAAAAATGCATATGATACAAGAGTACTATTCATTGATAAGAAATACCTTGATTGTTTTTGAAATAGAATTAAATATATCAACTTTCTTATCTTATCCAAAGACAATACTTTCATGGCGTTTTGAGTCTACTGTTGTCTTCTCACAATACCACTTCTTCTCCTGAAGACGACCATTCATTAGAAGAACACAGAAAGTGAATCACACGGTAGTGTTCTTATTCGTGTTTATTTCTGATTTAATTGTATAAACATATGAACGTCTAAAGTACAGAAAAAATCTGAAATCTTAATAAAATCTTAGAACCAAAACAAATGATCTGTCAGAATATTCACCCATCTGTAGTAATATATATATATAATATTAATAAAGGAATAGCAAGAGAGAGAGAGAGAGAGAACGGATAAACTTAAAAATAAACAAGACAAAAGAAAACAAGGAAAAGAAATAATAATGCCATTAATGAATAATAAAATAAATGAAAACATTATAATACATATATAATAGTTAATAAGTTACTTATAATAAATTGTCATAAATAATATTAAAAAATAAATATCTACAATGTTCGCGTCTCGGGCATAATCTAACACAAAGGATATACATATTGAAATAACATGGGAGTTAGGTTATATATATATATATATAAAACAAATTCAATAATAACCTAGAAAATTGACCAAATCTCCATTATATAATACACATATATATATATATCAATAATTCATGAATAAAATAGTGGTAGAATGATTCGGTCAATTTACCAGGCTAAAGTCAAACAGTCAATACTGGCGTTCGGCAGCAGTTTTTTAATGAATCTGCTGATTCTCCATTACAAAGATACAAATATCTCCAATAGGATTATATTGTAATTCAGAGAGATTTTAATATTTTTGGGATGGAATACAACTAAGGGTTATGCATTCACGCAATTACCTACCACTATGTACTATAACATGGCATTCAGCTAAATAGAGCGAACATAAGATAGTGTATTGAATAGAGATAAGATAACTATTCAGTGATATTCTAGTTGATATATGTTAACGATATATACAATAACTAGCCGTACTGTATAAGTACGGCTGTGTAAGCCTTCAGTGCGCAAATCAATGCCAATGCTGTTGTAAATTCAGCAAAAAACTGCGAAGCAGTTAGATCAAAATGATGGAAAAGCTACCTTGGAAAAAGGAAAGTCGAGAACGGCTAGGGATTTAATATATATGTAAAACTATCACAGAATTGAGTAGTATTGTATAGTTTTCATTTGGGTTTTTGTTCTTTTTTGTAATGTATGCTCTCCGGGGGCTTAGAGGCCCCTCGGCCGGGAGGGTTCTCCCTCTCTGAAGTGTCAGACCCCCAAATGCCATGGACCTATTCGACGTCATGAGAGAAATTGCCGTTAGGCAACAGATTTAGCTGGTTGCACAAACTGGCTAATAGGACGGAAGGTGTTGTGACCACTGCCTGGTCTGCAACCAAGGAAGGCTTAGACCAAGGGACTAAGGTTTGGAATTTCACCCAAGAACTCATCAAATATTGTCAGGTCCATGGGGGGGGGGGGGGGGGGGGGGACAAGTACCGCATGAAGGAAGTCCATGCGGAATTGTTTCAGGGTTGTAGTTGGACACTTGGTGACTGTGGTTCCTCAACTAGAAACGGTAAACTCCTTATGGAGTCGCCATAAGAAGCAGTATCTTCTCGGAAGGTTGCCTACAGATAGCTAGACCCTCGACCATTATCCTCGGTAAGGTCCATCAGTTGGCAGGTTGCCTACAGTTAGCTAGACCCTCGACCATTAGCCTTGGTAAGGTCCATCAGTTGGCAGGTTGCCTACAGATAGCTAGACCCTCGACCATTAGCCTTGGTAAGGTCCATCAGTTGGCAGGTTGCCTACAGATAGCTAGACCCTCGACCATTAGCCTTGGTAAGGTCCATCAGTTGGCAGGTTGCCTACAGATAGCTAGACCCTCGACCATTATCCTCGGTAAGGTCCATCAGTTGGCAGATTGCCTACAGATAGCTAGACCCTCGACCATTATCCTCGGTAAGGTCCATCAGTTGGCAGGTTGCCTACAGATAGCTAGACCCTCGACCATTATCCTCGGTAAGGTCCATCAGTTGGCAGGTTGCCTACAGTTAGCTAGACCCTCGACCATTAGCCTTGGTAAGGTCCATCAGTTGGCAGGTTGCCTACAGATAGCTAGACCCTCGACCATTATCCTCGGTAAGGTCCATCAGTTGGCAGGTTGCCTACAGATAGCTAGACCCTCGACCATTATCCTCGGTAAGGTCCATCAGTTGGCAGGTTGCCTACAGTTAGCTAGACCCTCGACCATTAGCCTTGGTAAGGTCCATCAGTTGGCAGGTTGCCTACAGATAGCTAGACCCTCGACCATTATCCTCGGTAAGGTCCGTCAGTTGGCAGGTTGCCTACAGTTAGCTAGACCCTCGACCATTAGCCTTGGTAAGGTCCATCAGTTGGCAGGTTGCTTACAGATAGCTAGACCCTCGACCATTAGCCTTGGTAAGGTCCATCAGTTGGCAGGTTGCCTACAGATAGCTAGACCCTCGACCATTAGCCTTGGTAAGGTCCATCAGTTGGCAGGTGGACTTGAAAACCCACTTTGTTCACTTTAGTCAATACGAGTTCAAAATCGAAGAAGAGTAACACACTTCTTATTAATGCCGAAACTATGGCAATGAGAGTTAATTCGAACCTGAAGAACTGACCGAGTCCTGATAAACTTTAGTTTTGTTTCTATTCCATATCGACACTTTATCAATATAGTTAATATATATATATATATATATATATATATATATATATATATATATATAGCAGCAAGTCCTCTTTCAAGCATGTATTATTGAACTTGATAGCAGATTCAATAAATATATATATATATATATATATATACAAAATTAGAGTTTATCGGGACTCGGTCAGTTCTAGCTGAACTAAACTCTAGTTTTCTTTCTATTCCACGGTCGATACTTTTATCAATATTTATATATATATATATATATATATATGAATTAATTTACCACAATTGAAACGTACATATATAATAATAATAATATATATATATATATAGTAGGTGTGTTCTCTAATCGGGGTTCGGTTAATTTTCCAGGATAAAAAAATCAAACTCTCGTTGCCAACGTTTCGGTTTTATTTAAAACCTTTTTCATAGGCAGAAGTAAGAATTTTTTAACTAAGAAAATTCTTACTTCTGTCTATGAAAAAGGTTTTAAATAAAACCGAAACGTTGGCAACGAGAGTTTGATTTTTTATCCTAGAAAATTGACCGAACCCCGATTAGAGAACACACCTATTCTATCAAACGGTGGATATATTATTGAATCTGTTATATATATATATTTCATTAAATTGTTTGCCTATCTTTATCTTCTCATATTTCTTAGGTACTTTTTCCAGTCTTCTTATTAAGGACTTCCATTGACAGGGAAGAACATAAACGAGTTCACCAAAAGATTTGCTATTATAGTTCATCAATATTTATTTTACACTAATCACTACACTACACTATGAAAAATAAAAACAGACCGGTTTCGGTTATTCAATAACCATTATCAATGTAAATTCTAAATAACATCTAATTACAAACTATAAACCTAAAAAAACAACATGTTGAAAACTCAGAAAAAGAGTCGCCTGCGGGACTCTTCGCTCTTCACACCTCCTGATGACGACGATGGTCGAAATATCGATGTGAGTTGTGTCTGTGTCTTTCTGTGTGTTTCCTTTGTTTTGAATTTATTTTATTTAAAAAAGTCCGCTGGACCGTTTCTTTTAATTGTGGTATATATATATATATATATATATGTATATATATGGGATTGGGGTGGTGCGTGGTGGTATGGAGAAATGCGGCCGTCGCCTCTGCCTTACCTGTCCTTTAGTTAACCCTTCACCTTTCTTCTCCTCACCAACCAATTCTTTCCGCGTCCCACCTAACACCTCCTGCTCATCCAGGAATTGCGTCCACCGACTGAACTGTAGACAATGTGGAGCATTCTACATTGGTATGACTTCTACCAAGCTCAATGAGCGTTTGAACGGCCATAGAGCTTCGGTCGGTCAGCGCAAACAGCTTCCTGTAGCTATCCATGCCAACAGTCATAACCTTTCTTTTAATGACTGCTTTACTGTTCAATGTAAGTGTGTTTCTTTACTTTGTGTGCTACCTATCTTCAATTTGGAACTGTTATATATATATATAATATTGAATGCTTTCATCATCAAAATACAAAATAAATATATTTCAATGAATGGTTGATGTATTATTTTACTTACATTTTTACTGGAAGAATATAGCAATCCCCTCACCTAAAAAAAAAATTATAAATTATTAACATATTTATAACATTTGACAATTAAATAAATAATAAATTTATCACATATCTGCATATTACTGCATATTTTTACAGCTACCATAGTCAAAATAAAAACCTATTTAAAAATGTAGATTTTTGTTATTAGTGTTGTTTAAATGTACAAATATAATACAGAACAATAAACATCATCTTCTGAACCAGAGTAAGAATTTCAGAAATGGTGCTAAGATTTTTAGCAAAAACAGTTTTTCTCCGTCCAGTGTTACTCTGACAAGGACGAGTTGTTTAATGGAAAAATCTTAGGGAAATTTGTGAATTCCTTACGTATGTTTATATTTATTATGTCTGTAAGAATTCAAACGAGTTACGAATTGAGTCTGTAGAATTTATAGATAGTAAGAAAAGGTACTTTGGAGAAAGAAACATTTTTCTGAAAGAGAGAGATTATTCTAGCAGTCTTAGTGGATAGGAGCAAGTAAGAGTAATGTAAAATAGCCCCTGGGTGTCATGCATCAAACGAACGGTACACTTTTGATTTTCAAAACACGACTGTTGTCGATAAAGAGCATGATGAACAAAGGAGAAGAGAACATTGGAAATGTCGTATATTAAAAAGGATCAGACGTCTATTTATTATAGAAGTAATATATCACATGTCTATAATATTTAATCACGTGTATTAAGCTCACTTTGTATTAGATTTTATTAAATATAACTTACGAGAGGATATTTTTATCAAAATATTTATATATATCTAAATATATGTACATGCATTTATAAATTGCTGGGTTATTTCCATTTTTATTAATTTCTTGGAAGATTTTCCAGTTTTCTTATCGATTTTTTTGTCGTATGAGATAGTAAATGCAACATATATATATATATATATATATATATATATATATATATACAAAACAGTGATGAATTGTCGACCGTGGGACAGATATGTAACAAAAAAAAGACAAATCGGGAGGTGGTCAGTTTTTTTCCACTTCCAATCAAACTCACATCGCCGACGTTTCGATTTTATTCAAAATCTTTTTCAAAGGCCTACAATATAAAGGAAATTAAGACCTTAAATACGTACATTAAATACGTAATTAAATACGTACACAAACAAAAAGAAGTACATTATGAAAAATTAAATACAATCATGAGTATTAGAATAACAATGAAAAAATTAAAAGAAGGAACCTATCTAGAAAAAATTACAATGAACTTACAGAAGTAGGAATATTTGAAAATGAACCAACTATTACAAATTACATTACTAAAATAATATGGCAGGTTAAACTATTCAAATGACAATCATTAATAAACGTCTATGTACTATGTATTAAATTGTCATTTGTTGTGAGTCTTTTTTATGTGTGGTTTTATCTGTTTTTCTCTTCCCTATGTGAACTATATATATATATAAAGATTTCACATAAACACGTGAAATAACAATCAATGATCAAACCAATGATTTTCCCATTTCATATTTTGGTTTTATCATATATATATATATATAACAATATAGAAAAAGAAACATAGAGAAATCAAAAGAACACACTTACAGTCTCTAATTTTCGGTTTGAACCGTCTTCAGGAGAGATAAGAGAGGGAAACCAAGCGCACTGGTCAGAGACGGTTGGAGACCGTGTGAAAGTGTGTTCTTTTGATTCCTCTATGTTTCTTTGTCTATATTGTACTATATATATATATATATATATATATAAATGAAAAAAGACAACAAATAGAAGAAGCGAGAAAACTTACTGGGTCTATATTTCGAACTGAAGTTCGTCGTCAGGGAGAAGAAGGGAAGAAGAAGGGAAGAGGAAGAGGCACGTGCGTCCACTCGCACAAGCAGAGGGCTACAGTAGTAGTAGTAGTACAGTAAGTAGCCCTCTGCTTGTGCGAGTGGACGCACGTGCCTCTTCCTCTTCCCTTCTTCTCCCTGACGACGAACTTCAGTTCGAAATATAGACCCAGTAAGTTTTCTCGCTTCTTCTATTTGTTGTCTTTTTTCATTTATATATCTGTCCGGTTTGGACCGTTTTAATATTTTGATTTATATATATATATATATATGGTACTGTTTTCTTGACCACAATTTACTAACAAACTTTTTCTTCTTTTTGGAATTTGGTCAGGGTAAAAATATGGAATCACCTTTTTGCCAACGTTTATAACCCTGAGGATGTCTTAAAATAAAGACGAAACGTTGGCAAAAAGGTGATTCCATATATTTACCTTGACCAAATTCTGAGAAGAAGAAAAAGTGTTTGTTATATATATATAATACATATAAAATTAATAATATATATACTAATATATAACTAAAAAGGATAAATCAGAATGCGGTCAGTTTCTTCCACTTCCAATATGAACAATACTTTAAAGGCAATTTAAATAATGTCAGGATGTCTTTCAAAAGCCTTTGAGGAGCTTGTAGAAGACAATATATGAACAAATATTCTTTTATCACGTAATATTTTGGTTCAAAGTGTGTATACAAAAGCTGCAGAGGTTCTTAGAGGAGTGAGTTACAGCTTTAGTATGTTTATAGCTTCTGCTTGGGGGTTTTGCGCATTCACGTGGGTTCATGAAAGAAATGTAGCATTATTGTAATGTTTTAACGGAAGTGCAGTATACAATGTAAGAGTAGACAATAAACTGATGGGATATTAAGTTGATAAAAAAAAAGAAAAATAAACGAGGTAGAGTGAAAGGAAAGCGATGATTGAGGAGTGGAAGACATGATGTAATCAAGAAGAAAGTGAAACGTAACAAACGCCAACCCCTTTCTGGCATGAACACGGCAAACCTGCAATACTTTCAAGTAAAACAGTATAGCTTATACTCAAATTAAAGATAATTAGTTTACATGTTTCCGATAAAGATAACCTGGGCAAAGCAGACTGGAACCTAACTTCTTATTCTCTAGCTATTATTCGTCTTCTCACTGCTTCAGTGGTATGACCAGGCTCGACTCTTAGCTCACAGTGCTTTGGTATGTATCTTTCACAGTGTTCTTTGTACCTTTTCTAGGTATAGGACTCTGAAATCTGACTTTATATGATACAGCTGGCCTTTGTCTCCTCCTTCTTGAGTGGTATGACCAGGCTGGACTCTTAGCTCACAGTGCTCTGGTATGTATCTTTCACAGTGTTCTTTAACCTTTTCTAGGTATAGGAGTCTGAAATCTGACTTTATATGATACAGCTGGCCTTTGTCTCCTCCTTCTTGAGTGGTATGACCAAGCTAGACTCTTACCTCACAGTGCTCTGGTATGTATCTTTCACAGTGTTCTTTGTACCTTTTCTAGGTATAGGAGTCTGAAATCTGACTTTATATGATACAGCTGGCCTTTGTCTCTTCCTTCTTGAGTGGTATGACCAGGCTGGACTCTTAGCTCACAGTGCTCTGGTATGTATCTTTCACAGTGTTCTTTGTACCTTTTCTAGGTATAGGAGTCTGAAATCTGACTTTATATGATACAGCTGGCCTTTGTCTCCTCCTTCTTGAGTGGTATGACCAGGCTGGACTCTTAGCTCACAGTGCTCTGGTATGTATCTTTCACAGTGTTCTTTGTACCTTTTCTAGGTATAGGAGTCTGAAATCTGACTTTATATGATACAGCTGGCCTTTGTCTCCTCCTTCTTGAGTGGTATGACCAGGCTGGACTCTTACCTCACAGTGCTCTGGTATGTATCTTTCACAGTGTTCTTTGTACCTTTTCTAGGTATAGGAGTTTGAAATCTGACTTTATATGATACAGCTGGCCTTTGTCTCCTCCTTCTTGAGTGGTATGACCAGGCTGGACTCTTACCTCACAGTGCTCTGGTATGTATCTTTCACAGTGTTCTTTGTACCTTTTCTAGGTATAGGAGTTTGAAATCTGACTTTATATGATACAGTTGGCCTTTGTCTCCTCCTTCTTGAGTGGTATGACCAGGCTGGACTCTTACCTCACAGTGCTCTGGTATGTATCTTTCACAGTGTTCTTTGTATCTTTTCTAGGTATAGGAGTCTGAAATCTGACTTCATATAATACAACAGGCTGTTGTGTCCTCGTCCTTGAGTGGTATGACCAGACTGGACTCTTAGCTCAGAGAACTTAGCATCATTTCTGAGTTCTTACTGTGGTTTAAACTTTGATGTTTAGTCACTTGTTGATTGTGAATACCTGTTTTAGAGCAGTTAATATTAGGATGTCTCCAGATAATGCAGTTCTAGAGAGTATTTCAACGTTTTGTTTCCGTCTAGGATGAATATAGGACAAAATGTGCAAATAACTTGACAAAAAAGCAACTGGTACCCACTGATAGTAAACTTCTGTATGAAGACGTATTAAAACGTTTCCTTCTGTCCAATAAAGTTCATCATGGACAATGGAGAACGTCAGTGCCAACAACTAGAAAGTCGTAAAGGACTGCCGGCAGGAATGCGTTGCTGTAAAGATCAAACGGCAGATGTCTTCTTCTGCCTGACCCATCCAGTTGGAGGCCGTAAACTGTTTTATTTTGCACTTGATGCACGGATGCCTTTATCTAACCTAGTTGAAAGTCACACCACATATATTAGACTGTTTGGACCCTACTTTCTTATTCTATGCATTAACATTGTTGTAATAACAAAATAAAATATATAAAATAAAACAGTTGTCCATTACATTTGTCATGCATTTATACTGTAATATACCTTTGCTAATCTTCACCTTCCATTTAGTTTACTTTAGGACAGCGTTTTGCAAACTGGGAGGCGCGGACTAGTCTAAAGGGAGCCACGAAAATTAGTCACAGTGAACAATTTTCCAAATTACTGCTAAAGTTTTCTATGTAAAAAATGATTTTCTGCCTTGGCTGCAATGGAATCCAAATATTGAGCTCGTTTAGTTGTAGAAAAAGAGCTATGAGTAGCTGTATCGTCACTAACACCAAGATTTGATAAACTTTGTGATAATAGACAAGCACATCCATCCTATTAAAAACAATAATAAAATATCGTATTCCATTTGTTTGTATGAATAAATTTTATAAGAGTAAAAATGTTTTTGTTTTTATTTTATAACATCTTAGGGAGGTGTAGTAACATCAAGTTTGGAAACCACTGCTTTAGGATAAGGTTTGCTTCCTTTTTTCTATTTTAGCAAAAAAACACACTGATTGGAGTCAGATGCCTCTAACTTTAACAGGTGGACTTAAATTTGGTCGTAGTTGGTTATAAGACTAAAAAAAGTCGTTCTTTGCGAAAAGATTGTTTTTCAAAAGAGAATCCGTTTCTACTTTTTTGCAAAACTTAAGAGATCATCTAAGAACTTCTTGAATTGAAATGGCCTGTAAAATCAAAATGTAACCTGTTTACTTCACATAAACCTATTCAATGATTTGAGTCAATTCATAATTAGATTAGAAATGTTTTAATTTCAGTTTATTACAATAAACTTGACCAGGTGAAAATAATAATTATTAATAATAATAGTTGTTTCCAATGCCCGCTTTGTATACGCTTTCATATTTTAGAAGGCGAAGAGTTCTTAATTTATTATTTGACACCCATTTTAGTAATGGCCGGGTTATGATACCATCTACATGGAGTGCCAAGAAATTTGGGTTGTAGATGGTATAAAAGTATAAAATACTTTTACTAGTATTTGACATGGGTCAGGCTCCAGACTGATAGAATTACGTCCTCTCTGAAAGACGGAGTGCACAGGTTTTCCCATTTCTAACATAACAAGTCTAGGGTCATGACTAAGATTTAAAAAGCAATAGACAACAAACCCTTCAGTACTAAAGGCAGGCACGCTACCAGTCAAACTAGAACAGTGTTTCTCAAACTTTTAACCGCCGCCCCACTTAAGACTCAATTTAATTTTCCACCACCCCCTTAAGACTCAATTTGATTTTCCTCCACCCCCTTAAAACTCAATTTGATTTTCCACCACCCCCTTAAGACTCAATTTGATTTGCCACCGCCCCCTTAAGACTCAATTTGATTTTCCACCACCCCCTTAAAACTCAATTTCATTTTCCACCACCCCCTTAAGACTCAATTTGATTTGCCATCGCCCCCTTAAGACTCAATTTTATTTGCCACCGCCCCCTTAAGACTCAATTTGATTTTCCACCACCCCCTTAAAACTCAATTTTATTTGCCACCGCCCCCTTAAGACTCAATTTGATTTTCCTCCACCCCCCTAAAACTCAATTTGATTTTCCACCACCCCCTTAAGACTCAATTTGATTTTCCTCCACCCCCTTAAAACTCAATTTGATTTTCCACCACCCCCTTAAGACTCAATTTGATTTACCAACGATCCGTTAAGACTCAATTTCACTTAGCAATGTCGCTGAAGACACCATCGTCACTTAGTGTCACCCATCCAACCGGTAACCATACCCAAGGTTCTTTAACTTCAGTGATCTAGTAGTAGCCATTCACTCTGGTAAAGCACATGTAGGTCGTAAAAATTTGCGAATAAAAAAAACATTTATTATCCTAAAAGAACCATTTAATTTTACATAGCTTAACTGATTAGTGTATCCAAGGTTTTTGCAATTTTTGAATAGAAAAAAAAAGAGCATTCAAAAGTGCATAGATTAATTATATATTAAATGGAAGCTATTTATAGAGAAGGGAGAGAGGCGTGAGTCAACAATGGCCCATGAGGTCCATGACCTGCTCAAGCCGTCCTACATTCGCCCTTTCCCTTCCATTGACCTAGATCAGTGCTTCTCAGACCTTTCCATAAACTCTGTCCGGCTTCACGGGATAAAACTATTTCCAAACTCACTCTTTTTTTTATATCCTAACTATACTTTTTTCTTAATTATTTTTTTTTATTTAGTGCAGTGTCCACAATTACAGCCTTTTGTGATTTACTTTGGAGAAAATGTGACTCATTTGTGAGTCACATAACTATAAATGTCTGCCTGCATTGATTTGCATTGAAAAGACAGTCCTTAATAAGCGCCGAACAGGAAAATTAATACCTTCCAAAGGTTACTACTACAATGAAAAAAAAATAGTTGGAAAATGAAATGCTAGAATTATAGACAAAAAAAAAAAAGCAAGGAAGATGTGAAGAAGTATAGGTTAGTGGGGAAGGTGAGGACAGGGGAGATGATCTTGAGGGGTCGTGGAGCAGGCTTGAAAGTGGACAAGAGCGCTGTCTTGGCTCTCAGACCTCCCCATGCACACAAAACACACAAAAATATCATTCATTTACAAAGCAGGCGACTAAACGGACTCAACACCGCACAAAACTATTTCACATATTCAACTTGTTCTCAAAGGGTCAAGGCTAATTAGTTACAGCTTTTTTCAGTAGCCTACAACTGGGAATTTTGAATTAAGTTGGATGACAAAGTAAAAATATCTGATTTTTTTTGCTTTTATCTCTCTCACTCGCTCACACAAGCTGTCTGTTTTTTTTTCATACAATGATTTTCAAAAGGAATATCGATGTCAAGTAGAATCATAGTTTCACAGTAATATGCATAAACTACAGTAAACTGTATGCCTATTAATTCCCAGAAGTCATATGTACTTATCTTATCTGTAATAGTTGATCTTTGAGCTAAATAGCTCAATAACCAAGGCGAAGAATCAATGATTTTTGAGAAGTAATACAGACTTAATGCTCAATATTTACCTTGCAGTTTAATAACAATATTTTAGCAAGGTTTAGATTCAATGATTTGTCAGAAGTAAGATACATACTGATTTTGAACAGTGTTCAGATTTCTTTACTAAAGACCTAAATAGCACAAGACTCATGGGTTGAAAGCAGGTCAAAAGACATTGGTGTTTATTATAACTTTAGCATGACTTGTGAATAAGTACGGTAAAGGCAATAAGACATAAGTATACTCCAAGGCTTAACTAAAAATCGAAGTCAATCGTGGAGTAAACGCCCACGCAAACTGCAGGGAGGTCAGCATTCCTTATTCAATTCTACACCTTTGTAGGTCACTGCTCAAATGACACTCTATAAGAAAACTTGTCAATTCTTATTATTTCACTATACTCTTTATTAAATATCCTTCATGAGCGGATAGTTGTAACCCAGTCGGAGCTAATAATAAATTGTATTTTTAGGTAAGTCAGAGTTTAATGAATGATCAAGGACTATACAGCAAGTGTAAATTTGCCGGGAACAGTAAATTTGTTTCTAGACGAGTAGGTGTTAGAATTATTCCAGAATGAGAGAGTCATATGAATCAGCAGTAATTTTGTTTCTAGAATAGTGAGTATTAGAATTTTTCAAAAATGAGAGCTACATAGTGAGAGTCTTATAAATACGCAGTAAATTTCTTTCTAACCTAGTAAGAATTAGAATTAATTGAAAATGAGAGCTAGAGCTGCATTCTAAGAGTTGTATGAATGAGCAGAAAATTTGTTTCTAGATTAGTAGGTATTACAATTTTTCGATAATGAGAGCTGCATAGTGAGAGTCATATGAATGAGCAGTAAACTATTTTACTGCTCATTCATACTATTTTACAGACTAGTTGCACGGTCTGCTGGCTCTTCTTCGAGCTCTGCTAAATTTCTTTCTAGACTAGTAAGTATTAGAATTAATCAAAAATGAGAGCTTGAGCTGCATAGTTAGAGTGGTATGAATGAGCAGTAAATTTGTTTCTAGATTAGTAGGTATTACAATTTTTCTAGAATGAGAGCTGCATAGTGAATGTGGTATGAATGAGCAGTAAATTTGTTTCTAGATTAATAGGTATTACAATTTTTCTAGAATGAGAGCTGCATAGTGAATGTGGTATGAATGAGCAGTAAATTTGTTTCTAGATTAGTAGGTATTACAATTTTTCTAGAATGAGAGCTGCATAGTGAATGTGGTATGAATGAGCAGTAAATTTGTTTCTAGACTAGTAGGTATTAGAATTTTTCGAGAATGAGAGCTACATAGTGAGAGTCGCATGAATGAGCAGCATAGAGTTATTTTTATTCAAGAATGAGCGGTTCGTAGTGTGGGTAGTTGAAATAAGTAGTTTATTTGAATGAGGGCTTGTGTCATTCCAGAATGACTGCAGTTTTGTCTTAAATTAAACCCAATAGTTTGAATTAAAATTTAATTTAAAGATTGTTTTTTTGAACAGCTGACTAGTTGAATATGTGGATCGAATCGTAATTGAGTTGATTGTTGGGGTTGAGAGAGTTGCTAGGGGAAGGTGTTTTGTTTTGTTATGTTGGCAGGCCTGCGAGGCGTGATGCTTGCAATCTAAGCGGGCGATCTACCGAAAGGACAACAGAGGCTGCTCTCCCTAGGTCAGGACAAGAGCTCCCTGGGTGTTCACGGTCTGCTGGCTCTCCTTCGAGCTCTGCTAACATCGCAACATCGACCATTCAAGGAAATAACACCGAAACATTTCAACTTCCCCCCTCTATCGGCTCACATTAAACTGCAAACATTATGGCGTTACCAAAAAATAAAAAAATAATACCTACTAAAAAGACCAGCAGTGGTATACACTCGGCTTTATTATAAATAAACTTGTTATCGCCAATTAAATAAATCTTAATGTTTCTACTGCATTGAAATTTCAATGAAGATGAATATGAGTTAATTATGAAATGTAGCAGGAAGCATCGGCATTAAGTCATATATTGTTAGTATTACATAAGTTAGTAAAAATCATGTTATTATAAATTTGGGGCATTCATTGGGAATCGGTGTTGTAGTCGCTAAAGCACTCATCCAAGGAGTATGACGGAAATTGTTACTTCTTAGAATTTTACAAATATAGCCGCAAATCACAATCTGAGTAAAACAATATATTACACATAAACGTTACATTATGACAGTTTATCTTGGGTATTAAAAACAAAGTCTTCACACAAGCAATGGCATTAACTTATGTGGAGACTTTGTGATTGAGTCTACCTCATAATAACTGAGGACACAACCAATCATTATTATTATTAACAGACATAGATATGTTATAAATCTACATTATTTTTCTATCGTGGTTTGGTCCTGTGTCAAACAATTCTCAAAAAAAAACACAATTTAATCCAACGTTCGTCTATTTTTCTACACAGCTTCAGAGCTATATCAATATAAAATTAATTGCAATAACATGAAAAATGAGTTAGATTATTTATATTTAATATACATTATTTTCTTGGTGTTTTTCTTGTGTTCTTCTATCCTTATCATAAAGAGTCCATTAAATAAAGCAATTGTCCAAGAATTAAGGACGATTCAAAGATCTATTGAAGGGGTATGCTTTCCTTATGAAGGACTGACGATATGAAAAAGGAAGGATCAGGGGAAAGAATGAGCTGTGAGAAATGTAGTCGAGCTGGGGGCTCAATTAAAATGATAATGGGCAGACATCAAAAGAGTGGACACATCAAAACGCCAAAAAAAACATACTGCTAATACCGAAGCGCTTAAAAAAGGAAGCCATGCTTAGGGTGGAGGGGACATCGTTAACTATGCCGGATCTTTGTGGCTGACAGACCCTCGGTGCAAACTAGAAGCGGCTTAAACTCTAAAAACAGCCAAGTCTCCTCAATATTCAACTTTTTACTTCTCTTTACTTCAAAGTATAGATATATTATGTTTATTTCAATACTTAAAAGTTATTCCTTTAAATATATTATGATACATACATATTAAGTATAATAAATCTTCATTATTATTATTATTATTACTATAAAGATTAAAAAACGATAGCTTAAAAATTTAACAGATATAAGAATTATATCTGTCATTACTGTAGTTGGCACTGAATAATTACAAATATCGGGATAAATGAAATAACCGGAAAGAAAAGAAATTTCCTAAAAAAATAAAGAAGCAAAAATGAACAAATATTTAATAACAATGAGAATGAGGTAAGTTTCATAAAACTTTTATGAAACGTAAAAAATGTTTTATGTGGAGACTCGGTGATTAAATGAGTAAACACGACACAATTAAGGATTGTGTAGCTCGTTATTGACTAGCAATTATTGATTTTAGCGAAAGTCTGCAGTCGATGTGCTTGATTGACTTTGAAGGTCTAACAATGGAATGCATATATATGCCCCCCATTCCAAAGCAACAATTCTTGGAGACTGTTATCTCCAGTTGCTTCTTGCCTTATCTTACACTCTTTGATTCTGCTAGGAAAACTGCACTTCTTTTTGCACTACTTTGGATTGTACCAATCAGAGATGGTTACTACAGATGCAGGTGCCACTTCCTCCCCCCCCCCCCCCCCAACTCCCCCACACTTCAAAGTGCTTTTTCCTTATCTGTGTTTGATGCTTGAGGCTCTGATAGGAAGTAACAGCACAAACATAGATTTCTCAAAGGAACATTATGTTTCCTAAAATATTGACTCAATTATATTTATTTATATATTTATTTTTATAAATTTTATTTTTATTTTTTATGCAAAAGGACAAAAATAAAAATTGGCATAATTTTTAACAAAACTTGTTTGAATGAAGGTCTGCTCCCAAAATATACAGATATGACCCAGCAGTCCGACAAGAGAAAGTTAATATTGAATACAGAAGAAATCTACAGAAAGGTCTCTAAAGGCTCCATTCCCTGATGATGGTCAAAGCTGACCGAAACGTAGGAATCCTACAGAATATTTATTATTAATTTGAATTTGTAAAAAAAAAAAGGAAAAAAAATGGATATGAAGAATAAATCATTTGGCAAATTGCTTTATATCTTACGGGAAAGGTGGAAAGCCATATACAGAAAGTTAGAAAAATTCACTCGCAAAAGGACAAAAATAAAAATTGTCATAATTTTAACATCTACTTGACATGGTACAGGCTATGGGACCGACGGCTCTGGTATAGGCCCCGAGGGACGACTCTGGTACAGGCTATGAGACCGACAACTCTGGTACAGGCCCCCTAGGGACGATGTGCTCAGGTTGAATCCAACCCAGAACTGCCATTCCAGACGAGCAAGAATACCATCTGTCCAACCCTACCCCCTTTCCCATTACCCAAGTGTTACTTGAGTGTCTGAAAGCCTCAGAACCTTTTCTATAAATACCAATTTATTATTCATAGCTATTATTTACAATATTTTTACTTTTTGTAAAAGGACTGAATCTCTTCTCTCTCTCTCTCTCTCTCTCTCTCTCTCTCTCTCTCTCTCTCTCCTCTCTCTCTCTCTCTCTCTTCTCTCTCTCTCTCTCTCTCTCTCTCTCTCTCTCTCTCTCTCTCTCTCTCTCTCTTCTCTCCTCTCTCTCTCTCTTCTCTCTCTCTCTCTCTCTCTACTCTCTTCTCTCTCTCTCTCTCTCTCTTCTCTCCTCTCTCTCCTCTCTCTCTCTCTCTCTCTCTCTCTCTCTCTCTCTCTCTCTCTCTCTCTCTCTCTCTCTCTCTCTCTCTCTCTCTGTGTTGCCGACTCTCATCAGTCAGACCGTCCGATAATCAATCCTCTTAACCTAAATCAAACATTCTACCCTCGCAAAGGTTAGTTTTAAATAAATACAAACAAATCAACATTTTTAGGACTCATAGATAATGTTGTTCACTTATTTAAAAAAGTCACCGATAACAGATACTAAAGATTATTCATAAGATAATATATAAATGAGCCTTTTAAGCTGATAGATTAAAAGCCTGTTATCAGATCATGTGATCTGAGTAAATATTCATTTGGAGTCAACACTTGAGGAAGGTTCAATGATTTCTTCAGTGCATACTTGATAACTATCAAAGCAGAACTCACTTCTATTGTACTTGTACTTTCAAATTATTATTATTAATACCAAAAGAAGGTATTCTCTTATTTCAATGCCTGTTGAATAACTAGAAAGTTAATACTATTGAAGAAACTACTCTTGAAGATAGTGAACATCTGAAGAAAGAATGGTATTTACAGTATCCGCTGGTAGAGGAGGGAAGCTACTCTTTCAACCCCCCCCCCCCCCCCCCCCAACCATTGATGACATACTGTTTTGTGCATCAGTTGTGTGCATCAGTGCACTTAATTATATACATGCATGTCTAGATCCTAAAGTGTAAAAAGATGCAATTATCCCACGATGTTAGTTACTAGTACAGGGTACAGTGGCTTCCGAACTCACCCCCCAAACTGGTAGATCTGAAGTTCTACTAACCCTGCACGACGATTTATTCACGCAAGAGGTAAAAATCTGATCGCCTGTTCTACATTAAGCCGTCGGTCCCGAGCCTGTACGATGTCAAGTACTCGTTAAAGATCCCTACTCTAAAAAACACTTGAGTTAGGTAAAATTTAGGACTCCCACTGTAGAATCAATCTTTATTGTATGGTATTACAAAGGGCTAAGGATCGGCCTAAGTGTGTTCCATTTTGGGACTGTCACTGCAACCCTGCAACCTAGCCTAACCAAGTATGAAGGATTCTCAGTGCTTGATATACTAGAAACTGAATGGTACGTAAGATATCGGATAAAATGCATAAGGGCATTGTGTTTCGACCTGTTTGTCAACCTCAGGCTAGGTAGGAACTCAATCTGACTTAACCGCTTGGGATAGCTCGGCTATCCTACTGCCAGTGCAACTGAATCAAGTATGCAAGTGGTGCAAACTGACAATCATAGCCATAAGACATTGAAACTGCATTTAAAAAGAATAATACATAAGTACATATAAATCCAAATTTTAAAAATGAAATATAATCATAAACACTTGAGACTTATTAAAACGAATTAATTTATTTCATTAAATTTATATATAGAAGTACACCTGTATAACCATATTTGTCTTGTTATTGCCCGAAAGGTCAGGGTGCATGTTTATGAATCAAACAGGTATATCCATACTTGTAATCTCTATAGTTTGTTTGCGTTCGCTAAATAGGTTCTGTTGCTCTATTGCACTAAAATTAAACAAGTGTTATGACAATTAAAAAAAAAAATATTTTGTCATGTCGAAACAATTGCAACAGGGTAAATCACAGTGAGTAAAAAAATTGTTTATGTTTGAATAAATTGTAGAACAATTGTTTTTACTTTACTATAAGTAAAGTATAGTGATCGTGAAAAAATTCGATCTCGAGATTTTGACGGAATTACGTGTTTTGAGGTCCCAGAAGTCGTTTTATGAAGTTTTTACGATGATGTCTGTGTGTGTGTGTGTGTGGGTGGGTGGGTGGGTGGGTGGGTGGGTGGGTGGGTGGGTGGGTGGGTGGGTGGTGAGTGTGTTAGCATTGCTTGTTAAGGTCTGGACGCTACGGTCCAGAATCTTTGATGGATCAAGTTGATATTATACACAAAAATGGGCCCCATAAAGACGAAGATCCTTATTATTTGGGAAGAATTATGCATGATGGGAAAGTCACTTTTTTTGCCAAAAACCGTTTTTTAGAAAACATTTATTTCTCCTTAACGGATAACCCTAGACTTTTGAAATTTTGACATTATCTTTGAGGTTAGTTACAAATGAAACAAACGAAAAATATATTCAGAATTTTAAAACAACGGGAAATATTTTTTTTTCAATAAAATGTAAAAATTTTGACTTATAATTCAATCTCAAACTTTGTGAAAGCGATACAAGCCATACTGTTAGACGGATCAAAATGAAACCATGCCTAAAAATAGAACATTATGTGCAGAATGAGTTGAAATATTTTTTTCCAAAATTACATTCACTAAAGGGGCGTTACAGTACGATTTCTGTTTTCAGAAAATGTTTTTTTGACGCTAAACGGCTCATTAAAAAATAATGAAAATTTGGCAAAAATGGAACAAAAAATTAGCATTCATAAAAAAAAATTCATGAAGTCTGAATTACGGTAAAGTGCAATAACGATATAAAAACTGTTTGTTTATCCTAGACTATGAGAACACCTGCTAAACTTGTCGAAATTTTTATATTTTTTTACATTGTTTATATTGACTTTGAAATTTTTTGAGCAAATGCACTGAGATAAAATTGATATTTATAAAGGAATAATTTAAATTGTTTATTGACTTATATGAGATGTAAGAGGAATAATATTGTGCAGGAAAATAATAACACTCACAGTGAAAAAATTCGTATATATGTTATTTGACAAAGAGGAAGGAAAATGATCTTATTAAATACTAAGAAGCCATAAAATTCCCATTATAATAATTCTGTTAAAAACCAAAAATGTAAAAGATAATTCAAAATTGAAATCTTTCGTTTAGAGATTAATAAATCTAATTATCGTACATCTTTAATTAACAAATCACCTTAAAACAACGTTTTCTTCGCTTTTTATGATGGTTTTCAGAGAAAAAAATGGTATTTTACTGTTTTAAATTTGAAAATTTTACATTAATATTCAATGTAGAAGGATGTTAAGTAAACGATGTAAGAAATCTACTGGCTATTTGAACAATAGCCATGTTCTCTTGTATGATAATATTTCGTTTCATTAAATGTTCACATTGGTTTTTCAAATATGTTATTACTGCTGTAGTTATACTAATGAAATTATTTGCAAGTAATAAATTATTTGTGATGTACAAAAATAAGCTTATAAATTTATATGTCCTTCAATCACTATCTGTACTACCTCACGAATGAAATGCTAATAATTATATCCCATTTAGATATTTATGTTATGGTTAAATGAGACGCCATGTTTTATATACTCAAGAAATTTGACATTAAGTTACTTATAGTAAAGTAGAGTGTAGGCCACTCCAGATTTTTTTTTATTTATATTGTTTTTATCTCCGAGAATGTCAATTAAACTTGACGAAAATAGGGCAGATTGTAGTCAAAATATTTGAATTTAATAATCAAAAAACATCAACATTTTTGTAACTTATGCATATATATATACATATGACCAAACCACAATATGAAATGGGGAAAAAAAGGCTAAGATCTTTCAAACGTAACAAGCGGTCTTCGTCAGAGTCAAAAACCCAACTGAGGAACACCGCTTGTTACGGTTGAAAGATCTTAGACTTTTTTTTCCCCATTTCATATTGTGGTTTGATCATTGATTGTTATTTCATGTGTTTATGTGAAATCTGATATATATATAGTTTATTTTTACAGGGTCATATTAATTATTATTTTATTCTTCAGTTCTTCACTTACTCTTAGTTTATTTTCCTTACACCCCTTGCACCGGGGAGGCGTCTGACAACACTGTTAGTTTCGACGTCGCTTCGCAAGTGTGCTTTGTCACCCTATCGCTTCTCTTCATCAAGGTTACATCGAATATTATAGAGACTATGTGTTTTTCTATTTACTGTACATCTACAGTTACACTCGATGTAATTAAAATGAATCTTATGGTCTTGATTGATTTAAAAGTTTATTTGGTCTCATGTGGGGCCCTATATAACAAAAAATGTCATTAAACATGCCCTGTATACTACTAAAGATGCTTTGAAGAAAATTTAATGTATTATACAACAGGTTAAGCCAGATGAAATTGTATAAATCAAATGACTTGGCTGGTATGTGATATCAAGAATGTTTATTTTATTTCTTGAGGTACCAATGTATGCAAAAAAAAAAAAAAAGGAAAAAAGCAGAACTGGTGGCGAGAGTGGAAACACTGGGTGCTCAAGGTCAATAACCCTTACCAGCTGTTAGTCGATTGATCTGCCTCCCTCCCTACGGCCTAGGCCACGCCCTCATCCCACCCAATCTCACTTTACAATTCCAACTTCCTTCCTTGTTCCGCGTGCCGCAACACATACCTCCCCAGGCTGTCGACCTCCCATCATGGGTCAGCGTTTTTTTTTTTTTTATCTTGTAATGTATAACAACGCGGCAATTAACCGAAATATGTATATACACATACATATCAAATCTAGCGTGTTTATTATTACCCATGTATTCACCCAAACCTATTCTAACATCTTTTCATTACAAATTTTATAGTTGATTAAATTGATAGATAAATCAATTTAACCATATTACGATTTCCCCAAATAAGTAAAAAAAAATGAATGCACGTAAAGTTTCTTAAGATATAGATAATGCATTCTGAAGTTTTTTTTTTGTTTGTGGGCCACCTGAGAGCTTGTAGATACTATCTGTCACAGCCCCCCCCCCCTCCACGCAATCAACATTGGATTCAATTCACGAACTAACTGCCTGCTAACAGGACTTAAGTGGGAAAGGAGCTGGACAAGCTAATCCACATGGCATTATAAAAACAATGAGATAGTAAAAAATATTATATATATATATATATATATATAAATCAATAAAGAACAAAGAAAGAAAAAATTAATTTTAACTATCTGATTGATTTTGTATAACATGTCACTAGAGCAGGTCCTTTTCCGGTTAAATCAAGTTAGTTGGTAGAATCGAATCTCAGTCTTCTCTTGAATGCCGAGACTGCGGTTTACTTTAATGATATACTCGTACATATATAAAATTAAAGTAACAACTAGAAAACACAAAAAAAGACTAACGCTCACGATTGTCGATCATTTTAGCTTTCTTTTCGTTTTCAAGAGAGGAGAAAAATAATCTGTATATATTTATATATATATATATATATATATGGATTAATTTACCACAATGAAAACAATTTTTGAAACAATGCTCTAAGGCCTTTCGTTAACACATCACTAAAAATGTGTTAACGAAAGGCCTTAGAGCATTGTTTCAAAAATTGTTTTCATTGTGGTAAATTAATCCATCTATTATATCAAGTGTTATTTTGATTATTATTCATATATATATATATATATATATATATATATATATAACCATGATAAACGTATATAAATATACCATGATATATATATATATATATATATATATATATAATATATATATATATATATATAAATGATCAAACCACAATAAGAAATGGGAAAACAAGACAAAGATCTTTCAACCGTAACAAGCGGTCTTCGTCAGAGTCAAAAACCCAACTGAACACTAGATGCAGAAAACATCTGGTGAGGAGTTGAAAAGAGTGGGAGGGAAGAGTGGTATTTTAAGGGTGAAAGAGCAGGAAAGGACTAATGCCCAGAAAGGGATGTTTGATGAAACAAAGGAGTACAGTAATAAAAAGTAAAAAACTATCCGCTAGCTGTCAACCCTCTTTGAAGAGGCTATTGCCCTCGTGACGAAAGCATCAAGTTTGAAGAGACCGTTAATAATAAACTAATTAATAAACTAATGTTTATAATATTTGATCTATTAATGGTTCTTATTGTGGTTTGATCATTGATTGTTATTTCACGTGTTTATGTGAAATCTTTATATATATATATAAGCTTTTTGTGATTTTTAAAAAAAATACTATATATATATACAGAATATATATATATACATAATAATTAAATGAAACGGTCCAACGGACTTTTAAATAAAAACCAATTAAAAAAGATAGCACGCAGATAGACACAGGAATAACTCACTTCTATATTTCGACCATCGTCGTCATATACTCGTAGAAGTGAGTTATTCCTCAAATTCAATATTTCGACCTCTTTATCAGTCGTCTTCAGGTAAAGAAGTTGAGAGCGGAGAAGACGAACGCCCAACTCTCTCTCTCTCTCTCTCTCTCTCTCTCTCTCTCTCTCTCTCTCTCTCTCTCTCTCTCGTTATATATAATATATATATTATATGTATATATTATTATTATTTATTATATATATATACATAAATATTAGAAAAAAGAACACGTAGAAACAACACTATATATATATATATATATATATATATATATATATATATATAAAGATTTCACATAAACACGTGAAGAAAAGCAACACACAGAGAAAGAGACACACTTACAAACTCAAATTTTCGGATGATCCGTCTTCAGGAGAAAAGCGAGAATGGGCGACCAAGCACGCCGGTTTCCTGCCGTTGTGTTTCCAAATTTGAGTTTGTAAGTGTGTCTCTTTCTCTGTGTGTTGCTTTTCTTCGTTTGTGAACTGATATATATATATATATATATAGTTTAATATAAACAAAGAAACATAGAGAAATCAAAAGAACACACTTACAGTCTCTAATTTTCGGTTTGAACCGTCTTCAGGAGAGATAAGAGAGGGAAACCAAGCGTACTGGATCAGAGACGGTTGGAGACCAACAGTGTTGCCGCATGCGCGCCCGTTCACAGAAAATAAGGTAGACAGGAATCAATTTATAATTACATTAAATTAATGGAATATGAAAACAATAAATATATAAAAGAAAAAATTGAAAAAAATAAGGGAAATTGATACAGAGAAATTGATACATAAATAAAAGTACTGACTAAGCTATGATAAAATGATTTATCATTTTATCATTTTATCTTTGTTTATATTGAACTATATTTGTCCGTTTTGGATCGTATTTCCAACGAAAAAAAGTATATATATATATATATATAAGGGAGTAGGGTTTTTGACTCTGACAAAGACCGCTTGTTACGGTTGAAAGATCTTAGTCTTGTTTTCCCATTTCTTATTGTGGTTTGATCATTGATTGTTATTTCACGTGTTTATGTGAAATCTTTTATATATACGTGTATATATATGATTGGCTATTTTTGACCAAATAGTTTTCCATTTTAGACTCCATTGTTTCCGGCTCTAAAAAAAGTCATTACTCATTGAAGCTCTTCCATGAAGTCACTCCCACCGGCATGACATATATTGGAGGTCTCACATCCCTCGTGTATATTAAATATAAAAAAAAAAGAATACCGACCGATACGAAAATGCGAAGTATAAAAAGAATCTCAAGGGACATACAGAGTAGATAATGAGTACGCTTACAGTCTTTTATTATTGATACAAGTGATTTGATTAGAAATAAGAAAGACCTAGGTAGTGGGCGCATGATGGTTGGCAAGCTTTGGTCAGAATGGCTAGAAGATCTGGCTCACTCTGCTTTCGATCCCTTGTGACTAAGTCAACGACCTTTGCACAGCCATCTCCGTCCCACTGCTCCAATCGTCTTTATCGCTTTGCTTCCTATTTCGTACTGCTCTTATCAACATTCCTTATGGTTTTCTTTGAGACAGCCCTCTCTACATCCAGTAAGAAAGGATGACGGGTTGTAGGAAGTAGCTTTTGCCAAGTTGTTGTTTGTATCGTAGGACACCTTGAAGAAGGTCACTGGGTGTTCGATGAATTGTACCGATAACAAGTAGTGCAGGTGATTCATTATTCCAGGACAATACTTCCCTTTGCAATAGTCGGAATTTTATCATTTTTTTTTATAAATTTCTAATTTTAGGTTAAATTTTTTTATAATTAATTAATTAATCTTTTAAATATAATTTTGATAATAAATTACTCAACTCATCTCTCATATAATGCGCCATTTTTAGGGATATTTACGTATATTTTTATGTATTGCAAACGTAATGCATTCCAATATGTATTACAATATACATACATTTGGAATATATATATATTATGATCAATACATTCTGCAATCAATACGCCATTATGATATATATACTTTTTCGTTGGAAATACGATCCAAAACGGACAAAAATAGTTCAATATAGACAAAGAAACATAGAGAAATCAAAAGAACACACTTAGTCTCTAATTTTCTGTTTGAACCGAAAATTAGAGACTGTAAGTGTGTTCTTTTGATTTCTCTATGTTTCTTTGTCTATATTGAACTATATACTCGTATATATATATATATATATATATTTATCACAATGACGTATTGATTTCAGAATGACTTTGACGTGTAGCTGTTTTCGAATGAAGCAATTAGATTTGATGAGTGTTGGATAGGACTCAGTTCATCTAGACGGCAGTGTGCGTACAGACATGGCGCACCGTACTTGACACACTTTAGGCGGAGTTTTTGACTGTTGTTGACAGTAATGATAAAGGTTTGGGCGGTTATGAAAGGCACTTGTCGCTTGGGCAGCAGTGGGAGAGTACGCGTCAGCAGGCGGCCGCAGGGCATTTGGTCCAGGTCAATGATCCGGCCGGCCGCTCTCGACACAGAAGCCTTGTGTTTACATCCCACGCTCCTCGCCGCTGTCCTGCCCCGCGCAAATTCCCAAGTCTATTGTAATTCCCTTTATTTTTAGCTGTGTTCTATCTGTTGGAGGCAAAGCGTTTCGAGAGCAGCGCGGCAAAGGACGACTCAACAGCTGAGTCACTGTCCTCCGTTTACGTCTTCTCCGCTGGTCGATCTATTTCTGGTTAGGGTCCTTCACCTCAAACCGTCCCCCCTCCCCTATCCACCTATCAAACATAATTTATTACATTCTTATTCCAAACACTTCCATATCACAAGTGCATTTACATTTCTTTCTTCTTGGTAGACTCCAGTCTTATAATAACTTATAATAATCTACAAAGTTAACAAATTCAACAAGCACAAGCTATAAAGATATTCGTCATTGTCTCAAGTTCCATTCACCCCTTTAACATCATTTCTTCATTTACTTTGTTTTTTGCCTCTCTTTCTTGATTAAGTAACACAATCGATGTTTGACCTACTTTTATAAAAACGATATTACAACACTTTGCACATAAATATCAGCCTATCCCAACATCACAAGAAAAAATAAATAATTAAATTAACACAATTCTATTGTTTTTACTACTGATAAACGTGATTTATCGTTACTGTATTGTAGAATATCTAAGCAATTAATATAAATGTAAATAATAGATTTTTTTTTAAATTGAAAATATAATACACAAGCCTAGAAGATGATGCATAGCACAGAGCTCCTCGTAAAGAGAATACCATAAGCTTGTACTGAGTGCGGCCGAAAAGCTCAGCTGATGATTTAAATCGCAACAGACTTGAATTGACCTATGCGATAAACAAAAAGTCTAAAGGTAGGCGTAAAGAGGAAGAAACATGAAGCAAGCCTGCTGCTAGCGTCAGGTAACAACTGCAAAGTAATGATAATACTGACTGCGGGCCTCTCCCGCGGGTAACTCCACCCTGCTTACCAATTAATTTTGATAACTGTTTAATTAATTAAATCGTGGTTAGGTGATGGTAAATCTGGAAGGTGAACACAAGTACACAGGGGGACAGCAGATAAGAGGAGGTCAACGACCATGGGCCTCCTTACTCCTAACATTGAACTTCAAATGTCACAAGCACCCAGGCATAGGCAGATTTATTACATTACTTGAAAAGTCTCTTTCACTCTTGCCTATGCAACTTAATTAATTTCATTATTCGGTTTAAGTTATTTCTTTGTGCAGACTCATCAGGTCAACGCTTATTCAAAACACAAAGCATTATTTTTCTTACATGTTTCTAAGTTACATGATAATATTATCAGCGTTATGTGTAATATCTTATGCTAGTTCTAAGTGCATCATTAACTCATATATAATCCTATAAGTTCACCAGGACCTTTACGTCACTAGTCACACCCGCGTATTGTAAACCAACAGTGCATTCATTTGTATGCTTCAAGTAATAAAAGGCTGTTTCGTTTCTCCCACATATACCATACTCATCATATTTTCCTCCCGGTTATCAAGAGCTAACTCATCTGTTTAAATATGTCAGTGTTGCATCATGTTTATCTAATCTTTTTGAAATGCTTTTAATTTTCTTTTAACAATTCAAAAAGTGCCCTGCTTGTTCGTTTATGATCTTCCGAATATATTTGCCTTTTATTTTATTTTTTTCTTCTTGTTTTCTGCCTGTCCCGTTTTAAGTAAGTGAATCCAGTGTTTAATGTATTTTGTTCCCAGCCCAATTGTTTCTAGGTTTGCAGTGTTGCTGTTCTTTCTGTTATATTTGTAAGTAGATGTTGAGTAGATTGTAAGATGAGTTATGTTTTTCATATTTGTGTTCTTCTTTAAAACTTCAAAAAAGGTCCAGAGAAGACTAAAACTACTCACATCTTCAGGAGAGTAGTTTTAAATAACAACTCTTCAACAGAATGATTTCGGGGGTGAAGAATCTTTAGGTGAATCATTTTTTAAGGAAATCTCACGAATAAGTCATTTAGGTAAGGACAAAATCTTACAGGTGAGTCTTTTCGGGATGATTCAATAAATATTCAGCTGAATTAAATTTGAGATAATTCAATGAATCTTCAGGTTAGTCAATCTACAAATGAATAATTTGGGATTTTTGTAGGTGAGTCATTTTGGGTAAATAAATCTTCATTAGTTCTTGCATTAAATGCATCGGTATAGCAACTGTATAAATAGCATCAGTATAAATGACACTGTATAGCAACTGTATAAATAGCATCTGTATAAATGACACTGTATAGCAACTGTATAAATAGGATCAGTATAAATGACACTGTATAGCAACTGTATAAATAGCATCGGTATAAATGACACTGTATAGCAACTGTATAAATAGCATCAGTATAAATGACACTGTATAGCAACTGTATAAATAGTATCAGTATAAATGACACTGTATAGCAACTGTATAAATAGCATCGGTATAAATGACACTGTATAGCAACTGTATAAATAGCATCGGTATAAATGACACTGTATAGCAACTGTATAAATAGCATCAGTATAAATGACACTGTATAGCAACTGTATAAATAGCATCAGTATAAATGACACTGTATAGCAACTGTATAACTAGCATCAGTATAAATGACACTGTATAGCAACTGTATAAATAGCATCTGTATAAATGACACTGTATAGCAACTGTATAAATAGCATCTGTATAGCAACTTGCTTGTTATACGAGTAGCTTTTGGACAGGTGAATTCTTCTTTACTATATTTATTGTTATTAATATTGTTATAACAAGTTGACTTCAAAGAACTTTTTTCATAATATCTTCAAACAAAGGAATTCATAATTATTATGCAATATTGATTGAAATGAAGAAATCGGAAGCTCTTTGGAAGCAGATCGTCTTAATGTCAGCAATGACATTGTCACTTTCCCAGTGACCCATCAGCTAACTCAGCACGTATTGCATTACCACAACCTGACACTTGCACTTTTTAGAACTCCATTAATCATTTGAGAACAGTCATTTTCAAGAAACGTTTGGTTTCATGTTGCATAATATATCTAGATTTCATTATCATCAAATAATTGATATCGTAAAAACATTTTATTCTCTTTTCTCCTGAAGACGGATTACCCGAAAATTTGAGTCTCTAAGTGTGTTTCCCTACTTTGTGTGTTGCTCTTTGTTAATCTCGAACTGGTATTGTGTCCAGTTTGGATCGTATTTCGTTTTATCAGTGAATATATATATATAATCAAAAGATTTCACATAAACACGTGAAATAACAATCAATGATCAAACCACAGTATGAAATGGGAAAACAAGACTAAGATCTTTCAACCGTAACAAGCTGTCTTCGTCAGAGTCAAAAACTCAACTGACTGTTAGTCAGTTTTTGACTCTGACGAAGACCGTTTGTCACGGTTGAAAGATCTTGTTTTCCCATTTCATATTCTGGTAAACCATAGACATAGCGTAAAGATATGATCACACTTAGTCTCTAATTTTCGGTTGAACTATCATCAAGAGAGTTGAGATAGGGACACCAAGAGCACTTGCGAAGCTGGTTGGAGACCCCAACCGACGCTTCCCTATCTCAACTCTCTTGATGATGGTTTAACCGAAAATTAGAGACTGTAAGTGTGTTCGTATCTTCATTTTGTGTCTATAGTTTACAGTGTCCTTTGTGGATAGTTTTCTTATTGATAATATATAATATATGCCCCCCACACTTACGTGCCGGTATCATCCGTAAACATTCAAAACTCAGGAGTCCTGAAAACATTTATTTTCATGGCATTACAATCAAGGATCTAATTTTAGACTGTTGTTATTAGTCCCAGACTTCCATCTTTTATATATATATATATAACGGGTTACTTGCCGTTGCGTCTACAACGTGCTTGGTCTCCCATTCTCTTTTCTCCTGAAGACGGATTACCCAAAAATTTGAGTCTGTAAGTGTGTTTCCCTACTTTGTGTGTTGCTCTTTGTTAATCTCGAACTGGTATATATATATATAACTTTAAATTACACAAAGCACGACACAGAAAAGAGACTAAAAAGAACACTTACAGAATTCAATATTTCGAACTGTTGTTCGTCATCAGGAGAGTATACTAGAAGAGAGGACGAAGTGAGAGAGATCTCCCCACGTCGAAGAACGGAGCGCGAATGAAGCAATAAAGAGTCAACCGATGAGAGCAGCACTAGCGTAAAAAAGGAGCTAGGCACTAAACGTCGGAGAACGGAGAAAGTAAAAGTAAAAACAATAGATAAAATTATAAAATTAATAATTATAAATTTAAAATTATAAAAAAGGAAATAATAAAAAATAAATAAAATTAAAAAATAATAATAAAATAAAAAAAAATGAATATGAATATATAAGTTAAAAATAAAAGGAAAAACATATAAAAGTTAACGCTTCTGATTTAAACCGGGATCTGATCGGGCCCCCAATAACCATATGTGGGCTTCCTCAGACGCTCTTAATGTCAAACTACGGTCATCAGTGGTCACTAGCTTAATTATTTGAACAGTAAAGCAGTCATATATATATATATATATATATATATATATATATAAAGTCGTCATCCAATGATTTTTCAAAACATAAACGCATAATTCAAATTATAAAATAATTGTTAAATTAAATTAACTGGTAATGCAAATAAATATAATACATGTTCAATTCCATTAAAAAACTAAGTAGTTTAGAAAAATTTAAAATAAATTTATTTTTTATTTGAAAATATTACAGTTGAAAATCCGTTTAAAAACAGTATTACACAAATAAAGCATAAACTCATTTTGATATAAAATTAAAGATTTTTTTATTAGGTTTTCATTATTTTAATTTTTTTTTTATTTCTACCCCTTCAATATGCCACCCCTGGCACTGACCCCCAGCTGCACCACTGAGTCAGGTCAGTATCTGTTTGATTCTGACGAAGACCGCTTCTTACTATTGAAAGAGCTAAGTATTTCTTCTGTTTTATTATTGTGGTATATACGTTGATTTTGATTCCAGAATATATTGCGAAATCTTGTTATATATGACTATATACATTTACATGACTAAGCATACCCCTTCATCCTTCGCGTCAGGACGCCTACTTGACTATGCATTGTACAACAACAACAACTAAATAAATATCGCCCTTAATACATATTGAAACAATAGTCTGGTCCAAGTAGTTTCAGAAGAAATTGATAATTTTCGTGGTCTGTTTCTAAAACCCGAGAAGTTTGATGAAAAACTCTGCTACTTGATTATATTAGATATTGCCAGTTCGGATGTTTTCAATTGTATCATTTTCGGGTCATTGAGGCTATGCAGAATGGTGGATATTAATTGTTTAAACAAAGATGGCCTTTGCTGATTTGAAACAGTGTGAGAAGTTAATTAAAATGCTCGTTCTCAACTGACTGTTATTGATGTGATGTGTCAAGATACTCCAGGTAAATCTAAACTAAAAGGTAAAAAAAAATCTAGATTCAATAAAAGTAATTGATTTTTACAAATGACTACACTGTTAAGTGGGGGCTATTTGTTTGAAGAGGTGCGACAGAGAAGCGTGAGATGGTTAATAAGAGGGAGTGGGACAGCGCTAGTTCCCCCACTCCTTGATGTGCATATTTCGGCAAGTTGGCCCCGGGGATCAACGACCCCCCCAGTGGCGGAGTGTCAGCTGTTATCGCTTAGTTCACGATTCCATTTTCCCGCCCTATCTACTGCCCATGACCTAACTCGTCGACATTTTCAAACGTGATTCACTTTAAATGAGTCCAGCTGTAGTTGCTACCTTAATCGTCTGTAAAAACCAGCTGTTCCGAGTTAATAGCCTGGGATTATCCTCCAGCAGCTACTCTGCCTCTTTAGTACACCTTTTGCCATTCCGGTTTGAAACCGCTTACTTCTCCCTGAATCTTATGGTATTCACATATATGACAAACAACGAGGTCATAAAATCAAGTTAAATGATCCAACTTTGATTTAGTAGGTAACCATACCATCATTAATACAAAAACAATTATACTACGTAACCATAATGCAAAAATAATAGATTAGTTCTAATGTAGTGCAATCAGTTATTATGTGGTATTTACTCATTGTAGGGTAAAAATCTAATGAAATGGTCTACACATATAAAACTTTTAATGATATAAACAACGCGTTTCGAACACGTAGTGTTCTTCCTCAGGCATTAACTAAAAAATACAATGACACCAGAGAGTTATCTATAGTACAAAGTAAATAAGTACAAAAATTAATATAAAATAAAATAAGACAGAAAGTACGAACCTAAGGATGAGTGCCTCTGAATAAGACTGACTGGAAATGGAATGGACATGGGTCCATTTCCATTTCCAGTCAGTCTTATTCAGAGGCACTCATCCTTAGGTTCGTACTTTCTGCCTTATTTTATTTTATACTAGCAACGTACCCGTCTTTGACGGAATCAAAAATTCTATTATACCTGGTATTCCAAAATATCAATTATAGTATTATACTAATACTACAATTAGAAGTTATAGAATAGTAGAAAATACCATTATTAGTACAGTGCTAAACAAATGCCTCTGTGTACAAAGATTAGATTTTAAGTTAGACATACACAAATCTACGAAACTTTATACGTCCTATGGTGGCAATATTTTGTGGACAAACCGACAGACAGAAATTATTCTACGGGTACATGTGGCTACTCTGAAGTATGAAACGTAAAGAAAACTTGAAATGAGTTAGTTCTAATTAACGTGCTCCCAGTCAAAAGCTAGCACGCAAGCCACTGGGCTACTCTTTATTACCAGTGTTTATATTACTTTATTACCAGTGTTTATATTACGCAAATATTAAATTAAAAAAAAATATTTTTGTTGTATTTATTTATAATACATTTGCACTACTGTCATCGGCGAGTAAGCAAGCTACTGGCTACCCTTGCTAGATCCCTTTACTTTATTACCATTTTTTATATTATCCACATTTTAAATTCAAAAAAATATTTGTTTGTTACATTTATTTATAATACATTTGCACTACTGTCATCGGCGATCACGCAAGCCACTGGGCTACTCTGGTCCCATACCTTACATTATTACCAGTGTATTTATTAAGTAAATATTAAATTAAAAAAAAGTTTATAGTTATATATAATACATAGCAAACGTACCCGTCTTTGACGGAGTCAAAGGTCCGTCATTTTTGGTATTCAAAAATGCCATTAGAAATTATAGAACAGTAGAAAATACCATTATTACTACAGTGTTAAACAAATGCCTCTAAATACACTACATTAGCTGTCTGTCCTTCAGGTTCATGGTAGAAGAAAGAGTTGAAACCTCTGACCCTTGAGCAAATAAACTACATTTGACCATGTGAGAAAAACTTGGTTTCGCTACCTTGTATTCCTGCGTTAGATGAAGTCTCCCTTTGCGACTTAGTTAACGTCATTGCGAAATAGACTCTGACCGGACTTTGCAATCATTTAAACGTAAACAGACAGTGGCTCGGAATCAATGGTATGTGTGGTATACACACAGACTCCCCAATACCACATCCAGTCATTATGCCCGCCTCTATGGCATATCTGTGTAGAGCACGAACTCAGAGTCGTGTCCCGTTGCACAGTTTTGGGGCACTCATGTTTCGTAACATGAAATTTGTTACTGCTACTAAATTGTAGCATGATTGGTGCTTTACTTTAAGTTTTTACTCATGAGCAGGCAGTCCAGGAGAAATAAATTCAGAGTCAAGAAATTAAATTAGATAATGAACTGCTTCTTAGTCACTAATCCAATCTCTTTACTGACTTGTAAGTTCATTCCTCGGCTTCATATAGCGTAAGAACTTGTTTGTTGATTTTTCCTCCCTGTTCATATTAAGAGTTGAGAATTGCTCGTTTACAAAACATTTATTCTCAATAGATAGTACATCCTTAACTCTGTGAAACACCATTTCAATGATGTCAAATACGCAATATATTCATATGCTCCAATGAAATTAAAATCAACTAACAATACCTACTTGCTTCACCTGTGTATTTTCAAAACAAACTTGTCTGTGAAGTTAGGAAAATACGCTTAAAGCCCTATAACTTCGTTTCTGTACTTAATTATGAATCTATTTAGAGCCTATATTATAAGTTAGGCATAAACAAATCCAGTGTCAAAGTTTCAGCTCGCCATGTCTTATGGTGGCTGAGTTTACTTGTGACAAACGTTTTTGCTTTAAACGTCCATAACTTCACTTCTACGTTGAATTTCCAAATAATTCAGAGCCTATATTTTAAGTTAGATCTACCCAAATCTTCTGTAAAAGTTTCAGCTTTATATGTCTTATGGTAGCTGAGTTTACTTGTGACAAAGTTTTGCGGACAAACCGACAAACCGACAGAAATTTTTCTAAGGGTGGATTCGGTTTCTCCAATGTATGAAACGTAAAGAAAACTTGAATTGAGTCAGTTCTAAGCAATGTACAGACAAAATCATTATTTTATTTATATAGATAATTTTTGTACTTATTTACTTTGTACTACAGATAACTCTCTGGTGTCATTGTATTTTTTAGTTAATGCCTGAGGAAGAACACTACGTGTTCGAAACGCGTTGTTTATATCATTAAAAGTTTTATATGTGGAGACCATTTCATTAGATTTTTACCCTACAATAATAGATTAGGTTGCAGTCCCACAAGAGAACTCGCATAGAACGAACATTAGCCTTTCTGATACCTCGCAATAAAGATTAATTCTACATTGGGAGTCCTGAACTTTGCCTAACTTAAGTGTATTTAGAGTAGGGTTCTTTAAAGAGAACCTGACATCGTACAAGTTCAGGATCGACGGCTTAACGTGAGCAGATTTATTTAGCTCCCACGTGAATAAAGCAAGGTTCAGAATGGGTGTTGAACCCGGACCCACCAGTCCAGAGGCGAGCACGTTGCAACTGGGATACCCTGAATAAATAATAGTAACCAAACCAAGACTATATGAATAATATTAACTTTGATCAAGTAAACAAACAATATAAATAATAGTAAGGATAATGATTCTACAATGATATTTTACTTTTAGTAGGCAACAATATCTTAGACCATTAAGGTAAGCATTTTAATCTTTACGTTGAAACAAAGCTGTGAACGTGAAGACTAAGGGCTTTGATTCCCTGGCGATGATTGAAGATGGCAAGCCCGACATTCATTGGTTAGCTTGCGTTTGCAAACCCTGTATTATTGACCTTTGTAATTAGCCATATTCGAGTAATAAACCTGACATTTCCCTTTATATCTAGTTTTCTATATAGAAGTATGTATTTGTATAAGATTTTGCGCTTTCTTCTGCATTGAAGCCAAACGAGCTTTTTAAACCATTTGTAATTCAATGGGCATGTTTAACTAGTTATTATAAAGGATCTCAGGCAAACTTAGCCTCTACTTCCTACTGGATTGGGAGACTATATCAAATTAATTGTACTTCCTCTTCTGATAAGAGGAAATTAATGAACAATAATTATTTTCTTTAAGCATAACGTATAATAGTAACTCTGCTTCAATAGACAAATAATGTTCTATAAATAATAGTGAGTTAGATTTAGTTGGCAAACCGCACTATAGGAATAATAGCTACTTTGATTATTTGATTGCTTTTGCAAATAAGTTTTCAATTTCCCCTCAAAATATCAAATAAAAAAAATTATTTACTACCAAGTTTTAGAAGTGACATTACTATTTCAGAAGCATACTGTTAGTGAGACAGCACTTTACATTACATTAAATATATTATTAAATATAAATTTAATTATATATTATTATTATTAAATTTAATTATTAAATATATAATTAAATGTATCATTATATCCCATTACATATGTAATGTAATGGGATATAATGAAGGTGTAATGTCCATTAAAAAGAAAAAAAAATAATGACTCCTTGTTTTGGATGAAAGATGTTTGTCTTTTTTTTTTTTCTTACTGTGGTTTAGACGTAAATTTTTATTTCACATGTTCATTGTGATGTCTTCTTATACATAATACTATTATTGTAAGAAGCACAGAGGTTGTCAGTAACAATTAAAGTTAATAAAACAGTTTATCATATCTTAAACACACAGATTTTTTTAAAAGATTTAGAATGCTGTCCATTTGGACAAGAACAATATTTTTTTTTCGATTTGGACAACAAGAAAAACTGGAAGCGTGGTGAAGTAAATTAACAAGACAAGATGTTTTATTCTACTTTAATCATAGTATATACATAATTGTTTTTATATTTAATATAACTTTAGAAGTCCTATATATATATCGTCTGTTTTGTTATTGAGGGTTAGGTCAAATAAAAGAAAATAAACTCCTTCCTAGGCCAACGTTTCGATGTATTTGTACATCATCTTCAGAGCTAAAATTAGAGTAAGAACTATAATACATTTACCAAAACAACCTACAACTCACATAGAGAACTAACACAATTTATTGAAACTAACAGATACATACAAAAGGTTATTTTATAATCAGAGTACACATCTAGTTTCGATGTACAAATACATCGAAACGTTGGCCTAGGAAGGAGTTTATTTTCAAACCACAGGAGCAATGATCAAATGAAGGAGCAATGAAGGAGCAATGATCAAACCACAATATCAAATAAGAAAACAAGGCTAAGATCTTTCAAACGGAACAAGTGGTGTTCATCAGAGTTAAAAACCCAACAGTTGGTGACGAAGACCGCTTGTTACGGTTGAAAGATCTCAGTCTTGTTTTCCCATTTCATATTTTGGTTTGATCATATATATATATATATATATATGTGTGTGTGTGTGTGTGTGTTTGTGTGTGTTATTTTTTGTTTTTTATTGCCTGTGATGATTAATTTATTTTCACTAACCTATTCTACGATACTTTATTTTATACTATCTCCTTTGTCTATATATATATTCTTTTTTTCTTCTTTCTTTTAAATTTCTCTCCAATTCTCTTTGCTTATTTTATTTACCCAACTTGTAATGCTTATCTGATTTTTTGTTGATATGTTCTCTTAATTCTATTACTTTAAGACCGGTAATATATTAAAGACCAATTTCCACGTGGTCATGGTGTAAATCATTTCAATATAATTCATAGATTGTTGAAAATGTTAGCATACACTAAGTTTGTCCATGAACAATAGATTAATTTCAAGGTTCGTGAGAAAGGATTTCGATATATTGCATGTGTATGTCACAGTTATGAAGTATTGGCTTTTCCTACATACATTTCACCTTAAATACCTAAGTGCTCTTTAAAAGTAATCTATACAATATACTATATATACGCATTAGGGATTTTCCTTCAAGCAGTGAGAAATATTTGAATATAATTCAAAGGTAGGGCAAAGTTATACAAAAGATAATATTTATGTTGCGGCACTTTTGTTTAATCGGCCCACAGTGAGACAGGATTTCAACAGTCTCCCATTGAAGTGGCTTAGAAGACTGGTCCACGTCCACGTTAATCCTTTCCGGTATCCACTACATAGAGAACGGACTGAGAGCTGTGACCTCATGGAAACATTACTAAACATGTAATTTCGTCAAAATATCGAGATCGAATTTTTTCACGATCACTATACTTTACTTATAGTAGAGTAAAAATTAGTTTTGAATAAATTTAAAATAAATTCATTTTTTAAATGTTTAAATATTAGCCTTGAAAAAAGTGTTTTAAAACAGTATTATACACATAAAACATAAAAACAGTGACGACCTTAAAAACTCAGCTTGGTATGCATTTTCAAACTTTATGTCGGCTTTTTATAATTTTTTTCTGTTTTCTATTTTCACCCCCTCAAAATGCATCCCCTGGCACATGCCACCCAGGGTTGGATACCCACTTTAGGCAACGATTTATTCACACGGGATTTGAAAAAATCTGATGGTTTCGAGCCTGTGCTATTACAAGTACTCGTAAAAGATCCCTGATCTAAATACACTTGAGTTAGGCAAAATAAAGGACTCCCAATGTAGAACATTTATTGTATCGTATTACTAAGGACAAATGTTTGGCCTAACGGTGTTCTCTCGTGGGACAGCCACTGCAACCTAATCTAACCTTCACACTAAGTATTGAGCTATCATATCTTTCCAACTATCAAATGTAATATAAATAAATTAAAATCTAGGAAATATTGCGATAAATATACACATTGCTTAGGCTACCTAAAATAAAATGGAAAAACAGATTGTAAGTTTTAGGAAGTTTATATAATGAAAAGAGGACTTGTTTTCCCCTAACAGGCTCCACAGAGCAGAATAATCGACAAAGGCAGCACTGCATCTGGTCCAGTGACTCCTCCCATTATGCAAGTCTCAGATGCACTTTGTGCCTGCCCTCAATAAAGCCTTACGTTTTCATCCTCAGCTAGTCATACCAGCGTTCAAGCAGCAGGACGCGCGCTTTTAACGAACCAAACAGGCTACACAATAATAAACCACAACATCTATTTTTTTTTTATATCATTATTATTATTTGTCGTAATATTTGTTTAAATGAATTCAAGTTATGTCATAAAAAAATGAAATGTAACAAAGACCTGATGTTGAACAGATACAGAACAAGGAGTGAGAAAAGAATAGACGTCGAGGGAACAGGGGGTCTGTAAATGATTAAAATGAGTCTCAGAGTCAAAAAGTAGAAATTGATGGATAAATTCATAGCCCGAGACACAAAAGTGGCCCATAAATGATTCTAATGTGTCCTACGGTCCAAAATTTCTGTTTCCACCGACATCTAGAATGATAAGAGAGGGAAGACAAGAACAGTGGGGCAGAGATGGTTAGTTTCTCTTCAGCTCGCTTAGTTTCCCTCTCTTATCTCCCCTGATAACGGTTTAATCAAAAATTTGAGACTCTCAGTGTAGGTTTTCAATTTCTCAATAATTCTTTATCCATATTAAACTTTATATATATTTATATAAACTGATATATATCAGTTGGGTTTTTGAAAGCTTATTACGGTTGCAAATCTTAGCCTTTTCCCCATTTCATATTGTGGATTGATTATTGGTTGTTATTTTACTCATTTATTGCAAAATCTTGTTTTATATATATAAAACAAACTTAAACAAAGAGGAAAGAAAACAGAAAGTCACTACAGACCTCACTTCGATATTTCAACATCCGTCATCAACAAGAAGAAATGCAAAGTACTCGCGTTGAGAAGCAAACTGCTACTACATATATATATATATATATATATAGTAGGTGTGTTCTCTAATCGGGGTTTGGTCAATTTTCCAGGATAAAAAATCAAACTCTCGATCCCAACGTTTCAGTTTTATTTAAAACCTTTTTCATAGGCCTACAAACAAAGGATAATAAATTATCCTTTAACAATTATAATCTTAATTATATTAACAAATGGATAAATTATCCTTTGTTTGTAGGCCTATGAAAAAGGTTTTAAATAAAACCGAAACGTTGGCAACTTGAGTTTGATTTTTTATCCTGGAAAATTGACCGAACCCCTTTAGAGAACACACCTATTCTATCTAACGGTCCATATATTATTGAATCTGTTATATATATAAAAAACTAAAGCTTATCGGGACTCAGTCAGTCCCGATAGATTATGGAGAAGCCAGTACATTTGAAGGAAAGTACATACTAGCACAGTTATTCCATAAGAAAAAAGAAAATTAATGCCACTACTTTAGCAGAACATAGTATTAATGAAGGCTATCATCTTGATTTGATGAAATAAGAATAATAGCCAAAGAAATGGATGAACAGAGCAGGAAAACTCTGGAAATGTCATATATTAGAAAGGGCCAGTCATCCGTTAATTATAGAAGTGACATTTCAAATTTAAATAGTATTTATTCGGGTGTGTTAAGTTAAACATTGTTTATTGATGAAAAATTGTTGTAACAACTCTTTGGTTTCTGGTGAAATTTGGTTACTTTGCTTGTTTATTTTAGTTCAGTGCCACGTGTTCATTCAAACTACAGTTGTTGTTAAAATTCACATATTATTTTTCTTTGTAAAAATAATTTGTAATGTAATCGTTAGTTTTTCTGTTTCAAAATTTATACTTCCTTTATGTTCTCTCATTAACTTATTGTCAAAAGTTCTATTGTAATCGCCAAGAAAGTATCAAGCTTGAAGAGCCCGTTACTATGTTTATAATATTTGATCTAATAAATTTAGTCAGAGAGAATTCGATAATATTTCTCGACAACATTGATTTTTCATAGATAATAAATATAGTTCCGGTCCAATCAATATGATGATTTCCATTTTTTACATGCAACAATAAGGCGCTACTTTTTTCCTGTCTACTTACGTTGTATTGGTGTTGTTTTACACGTGTCTTTAAAAATTTACTAGTTTGACCAATATAAATTTTATGGAAATTTTTGCACCGGATTTTATAAATACAACCGGACTGCAGTTCCCTGGGAGAGTTTTTTATTAACATGTTGCCTATGATTATAAATTTATGTTATTACGATTAAAAAATACTCTATTAAAATGAAGTTTACACACAAGCCTAGGGAGAGGGTCCAATGACTCATTATACGATAAGACTATAGAATTTGACAATGAACGGGGCTTTGTTGAAAAATTAGAGAAGGTATTTTAGCACCCTTCAAAGCTAGGTCGATATAAGAGGAGGGGTATTTTAATGATAGGGAAATTGACCTAATGTTATTAATCACATTATTAATGAATTCTGAAGAGCACACTCTTAACACCACCAAAAACATATTTATAAAAAAAGAAATTTTAAAATTTTTTAGATGTGAAGAATAAAAGTGAACATATGCAAGTACATTCATAGGTTTTCTATATACACTAAAGCGTAACTCTTTAGGTAACCTATGAAACAGGACATCTAAGAAGGGTAAATTACCACTTACTTCTTCTTCCATTGTGAACTGGATTGTCGGCACTAATGGATTTAATTTTATTAGAAAAACATCTTTATTTACAGACTTAGGACACATAGTATATCGTAAACATATCTGAACCATTTAACATGACTAGGCAATATTGAGGAAACATTAGAGTTTGAAAAAAATCCATATATAAACTACTTAGGAGGAGTATAAGCAGTTATCCATTGCAAACCTAAAGTTTTGTTTATAAAAATTATTTTCATAAGTAAATTAACTCTATTATAGCTGTAGAAGGGAGGGGGTGGGAAAGGGAAAGACAATTCATACTAGACACAATGCGAAGAATTCCATTCGGTTCTTTAATTTTGAACTTTATATATATATATATATATATATATATATATATATATATATATATATATATATATGAATAATAATCAAAATAACACTTGATATAATAGATGGATTAATTTACCACAATGAAAACAATTTTTTAAAACAATGCTCTAAGGCCTTTCGTTAACACATCTTCGGAGAGCAAGTGAACTAAAAAAACAATAAATACTTGTTAACTTGGCTGATTGAAATTTCCAGAATTGATGGCAGCCCTGAATGTGTTTAATGATGAAGTCTTCATCTGTTTAATTATTCCGTTAATCAAAACTTCATCTAATTTGTAGAGTCCTAGGCTATTGTTCATCAACTTCTCATAAAAGTTCTTTATGAGCGCACCTTCTACGATATTTCTTCTTCTTTCTGAAGACACGTATATTAATTCATTTGCTTCATTCCAATTAATGAGAGGTTGATGAACAATAGCCTAGGACTCTACAAATTAGATGAAGTTTTGATTAACGGGATAATTAAACAGATGAAGACTTCATTATGAAACACATTCAGGGTTGCCATCAATTCTGGAAATTTCAATCAGCCAAGTTAACAAGTATTTATTGTTTTTTTAGTTCACTTGCTCTCCGAAGATGTGTTAACGAAAGGCCTTAGAGCATTGTTTTAAAAAATTGTTTTCATTGTGGTAAATTAATCCATATATATATATATATATATAATTAAAGTTACAGCTAGAGAACACAAGAAAAAGGACGAACACTCACGAATCTCGATAATTTCGGCGTCTTGCCGTCTTCAGGAGAGTAGAAAGAAAGAAAATAAAAGGAGAAAGAATGAAAGAACGGATACGTAAATGCGTCCACTGGCCGATGTAAACTAATATATATAATATATATATATATATATATATATATATATATATAACAGATTCAATAATATATCGACCGTTTGATAGAATAGGTGTGTTCTCTAATCGGGGTTCGGTCAATTTTCCAGGATAAAAAATCAAACTCTCGTTGCCAACGTTTCGGTTTTATTTAAAACCTTTTTCATAGGCCTACAAACAAAGGATAATAAGAAATCACATATCAACATCAAACATATACACAATATGAAAATGGATTGTTACAACTCATGAATATTACAAGCAAAAATATTTCAGAGATACATAAAACAATATTACTTACAGAAGTAAGAATTTTTTAACTAAGAAAATGAAATTTACATTATTTAAAGGAACAACAATGTTAGCCGGACAAAACCTTCGACTAGACTAATAAGATAACATTACAAATAACCTCAACACTGTTCACTCAAGGGAACTAAATAAATCAAATTTCACTAAACCTCAGCACAACACTCCAGAATAAATATTACTTAAATTAGTAATATCACTTCTATGATTAATCGAACTTAGATCCTTTTTAATATATAACATCTCAAGTGTCTTCCTTTTTTGCTCATCTTTTTCTTTTTCTATTATAGTTGTATCTTCAAAATCGAACGTGTGACCTTCGTTTATTGCATGCCCAGCTAAGGCTGTTGCGTTACTTTTATTTGTTCTTATGGAATAATTATGTTGGTACAACCTTTCTTTGAGAAAACGACTAGTTTCACCATAGTAACACTTGTCACAGTCTTTACATTTGATGGCATAAATGAGGTTACTTTGTAACTCCTTCGGTATTTTTTCTTTCAAATTTGAAAATAAAGATTTATTTTTTCTTTTATTATAAAATGCCAGTGTAACTTCAGGTACGTTTCGTTTGAACACTTTTCTAATTGATTGTGATAAGCCCTCAACATAAGGAAATTTGAAATACTTCCTGTTTATAACTTCCAGTTCAGCATGATCTTCATTTGAATGTGCTGGTTGCTGTCTTAAATATCTTAACCAATATCGTTCAACTAAGTTCTTCGGATAACAATTTTTCTGTAACAATAATTTCACCCTTTTCTTATTTTCATTTAGAAAACATGGACTACTTATTTCAATAACTTTTTTAACCAAATTTTGGACGCAATTTAATTTTTGGTTTATAGCATGAGAAGAATGGTAGTTCAGGATTCTTGCAGCACTGGTAGGTTTTTTAAACCAATCCGTTAAGATATTGCCATTTTCACCTCTTATAACATTCACATCTAAGAATGGCAGATTTCCATCTTTCTCTACTTCACAAGTGAATTGTAGACGATTATGAAAAGAATTAAATATATTTAATACATTCTCTTCTTCTCCCTTTTCAATAATTAAAAACAAATCGTCCACATATAATTTAATAAATTTCACCTTCGTACCTAATTTATTGATACTGTTTTTCAATAGTTCAATCATAACTATATTTGCGAGAACTGGTGAAATTGGTGATCCCATTGGTAATCCATATTTTTGTTTATAAATAGTACCATCAAAGGTGAAATACCTTGCTTCACATATAAGGTCCAGTATAGAAAGGAAAACCTTTTTCGACATTCCAACCTGTGAACTAATCTTATTCCACTGTTTATTTACTAAATCAAATGCTAGATCTAAAGGTATATTAGTAAACAACGACTGAACATCTAGTGAAATCATAATTACGTCATCACTTAGTATTTGATTTGAAAGGGCTTGTTTGAATTCTAATGAATTTTTTACATTCAATGTAAAAAAAAAAAAAAAAAAAAATACCGAAGGAGTTACAAAGTAACCTCATTTATGCCATCAAATGTAAAGACTGTGACAAGTGTTACTATGGTGAAACTAGTCGTTTTCTCAAAGAAAGGTTGTACCAACATAATTATTCCATAAGAACAAATAAAAGTAACGCAACAGCCTTAGCTGGGCATGCAATAAACGAAGGTCACACGTTCGATTTTGAAGATACAACTATAATAGAAAAAGAAAAAGATGAGCAAAAAAGGAAGACACTTGAGATGTTATATATTAAAAAGGATCTAAGTTCGATTAATCATAGAAGTGATATTACTAATTTAAGTAATATTTATTCTGGAGTGTTGTGCTGAGGTTTAGTGAAATTTGATTTATTTAGTTCCCTTGAGTGAACAGTGTTGAGGTTATTTGTAATGTTATCTTATTAGTCTAGTCGAAGGTTTTGTCCGGCTAACATTGTTGTTCCTTTAAATAATGTAAATTTCATTTTCTTAGTTAAAAAATTCTTACTTCTGTAAGTAATATTGTTTTATGTATCTCTGAAATATTTTTGCTTGTAATATTCATGAGTTGTAACAATCCATTTTCATATTGTGTATATGTTTGATGTTGATATGTGATTTCTTATTATCCTTTGTTTGTAGGCCTATGAAAAAGGTTTTAAATAAAACCGAAACGTTGGCAACGAGAGTTTGATTTTTTATCCTGGAAAATTGACCGAACCCCGATTAGAGAGCACACCTATATATATATATATATATATATATATATATATATAGGTGTATTCTCTAATCGGGGTTCGGTCAATTTTCCAGGATAAAAAATTAAACTCTCGTTGCCAACGTTTCGGTTTTATTTAAAACCTTTTTCATAAGCCTACAAACAAAGGATAATAAGAAATCACATATCAACATCAAACATATACACAATATGAAAATAGATGGTTACAACTTATGAATATTACAAGTAGGAATATTTCAGAGATACATAAAACAATATTACTTATAGAAGTAATAATTTTTTAACTAAGAGTCTAGTCGAAGGTTTTGTCCGGTTAACATTGTTGCTCCTTTAAATAAAGTAAATTTCATTTTTTTTTTTAAGATTCAACCGAAAATTAGAGACAGTAAGTGTTTTTGTTCCCTTATTTCAAATTTTAGTGAATTTGATTTATTTAGTTCCCTTGAGTGAACAGTGTTGAGGTTATTTGTAATGCTATCTTATTAGTCTAGTCGAAGGTTTTGTCTGGTTAACATTGTTGTTCCTTTAAATAATGTAAATTTCATTTTCTTAGTTAAAAAATTCTTACTTCTGTAAGTAATAATTGTTTTATGTATCTCTGAAATATTTCTACTTGTAATATTCATAAGTTGTAACAATCCATTTTCATATTGTGTATATGTTTGATGTTGATATGTGATTTCTTATTATCCTTTGTTTGTAGGCCTATGAAAAAGGTTTTAAATAAAACCGAAACGTTGGCAACGAGAGTTTAATTTTTTATCCTGGCAAATTGACCGAACCCCGATTAGAGAACACACCTATTCTATCAAACTCGATATATTATTGAATCTGTTATATATATATACTTTTTCGTTGGAAATATGATCCAAAACGGACAAATATAGTTCTATATAGACAAAGAAACATAGAGAAATCAAAAGAACACACTTACAGTGTCTAATTGGTTAGAGACCAATCAAACCAGTGCGCTTGGTTTCCCTCTCTTATCTCTCCTGACGACGGTTCAAACCGAAAATTAGAGACTGTAAGTGTGTTCTTTTGATTTCTCTATGTTTCTTTGTCTATATTGAACTATATATATATATCATTAAAGAACCCAGCAACCTCTGCGTACAAATTCTATGAATTCTAATGGAGGGAATTGGGGATAGATTTCTTAATATGGGGAGGGTGGCAACTATTAAAATGTAGGTATAAATGAGGATTAGAGGGTTTGGTATGGACTGAAGTGATAAGATTATTATTCTGGAGTGTGACATTTACATCAAGAAAAGTAACAGTTTCACTGGAGATATTGTGTGTGAAGAAAATTGAAGAGCAGAAGGTTTGGAAGCGGTCAATGAAGACAGTTGGTTTCAGTACTGCCCCACCATCCTCCAGATAGTAAAACGACACCTTAGGCGCATCCGAGGAGGCATATATCTGCTTTCTTAATGCGCCTTGTAAACCAGGTTTGAATTTAAAAAGGTAGGGCTGTTCTGAATGGTTAGAGATTAATTTACCTTTGACTATTATTATTTTTTGATTATTATCCTTTCATTTTTATCTTAAATTATTATTTTTACAACTTTATTCCAATCATCCTCATTACTATTATTATTTAATAATCTATTATTCATATTCCTGATATTGACGACGAAAAAGCGATACTTGGAAGATCTAGAAGGATAATAAAGCAAGTATGCCTCACCTAAGGTAAGCTACGACCAAGCCTGAAGTAATGTGGAAAACAGTTCCAGGCTAGGTCCTAGGTGAAAAAGGGGGTGTTTTAGTTGGTAGTCTGGTTCATACTGGGAGCCCAGCACTATGTGCGAAAATGCATTTCACCTCCTTTCCCCAAAAAAAAAAATCTGGAGTGCCCTACACTCTACTTTACTATAAGTAACTTAATGTCAAATTTCTTGAGTATATAAAACATAACGTCTCATTTAAGCATAACGTAAACATCTAAATGGGATATAATTATTAGCCTGTCATTCCTGAGGTAGTACAGATAGTGATTGAAGGACATATCAATTTATAAGCTTATTTTTGTACATCACAAATAATTTATTATTTACAAATAATTTCATTAGTATAACTACAGCAGTAATAACATTTTTGAAAAACCAAAGTGAACATTTCTTGAAACGAAATAGTATCCTACAAGAGAACATGGCTATTGTTCAAATGGCCAGTAGATTTCTTACATCGTTTACTTGACATCCTTCTACATTGAATATTAATGTAAAATTTTCAAATTTGAAACAGTAAAATACTCTTTTTTTCTCTGAAAAATTTCTTAAACAGCGAAGAAAATGTTGTTTTAAGGTGATTTGTTAATTAAAGATGTACGATAATTACAGTTATTAATCTCTAAACGAAAGATTTCAATTTTGAATTATCTTTTACATTTTTGGTTTTTAACAGAATTATTATACTGGGAATTTTATGGCTTCTTAGTATTTAATTAGATCATTTTCCTTCCCCTTTGTCAAATAACATATATACGAATTTTTTTTTAATGAGTGTTATCATTTACCTCCACAATATTATTCCTCTTACATCTCTTATAAGTCAATAATATATTTTCATTTTTCCATTAGAAACATCAATTTTATCTCAGTGGATTCGCTCAAAAAATTTCTAAGTCAATGTAAACAATGTAAAAAAATACAAAAAATTCGACAAGTATAGCAGGTGATCTCTTAGTCTAGAATAAACAAACAGTTTTTATATCGTTATTGCTCTTTCCCGTAATTGAAACTTCATGAATTTTTTTTTTGTGAATTGCTAATTTTTTGTTCCATTTTTGGTCAAATTTTCATTATTTTTTAACGAGCCGTTTAGCGTCAAAAAATCATTTTCTGAAAACACAAATCGTACTGTAACGCCCCTATAGCGAAAGTAATTTCAAAAAAAAATATCTCAACTCATTCGCCATATAATGTTCTATTTGTAGGCATAGTTTCATTCTTGTCCTTCAAACAGTATGGCTTGTATCGCTCTCACAAGGTTTGAGATTGAATTATAAGTCAAAATTTTTACATTTTATTGAAAAAAAAATATTTCCTGTTGTCTTAAAATACTGAATATATTTTTCGTTTGTTGCATTTGTAACTTCAAAGATAATGTCAAAATTTCAAAACTCTAGGGTTATCAGTTTAGGAGAAATAAATGTTTTAAGAAAAACGGTTTTTGGCAAAAAAAGTGACTTTCCCATCATGCATAATTCTTCCCAAACAATAGGGATCTTCGTCTAAATGGGGCCCATTTTTGTGTAAAATATCAACTTGATCCATCAAAGATTCTGGACCGTAGCGTGGTAACAAGCAATGCTAACACACGCACCTTCCCACGCACCCACCCACCCACCCACCCACACACACACAGACATCATCGTAAAAACGTCATAAAACGACTTCTGGTACCTCAAAACATGTAATTCCGTCAAAATCTCGAGATCGAATTTTTTCACGATCACTATACTTTACTTATAGTAAAGTAAAAAAAAATATTCATATTCCTGGATTTTATTTTGTTTCAGCTATTTTCCTCTTATTTTCTTCATTATTATCTTTTAAGTTTTTATTATTTATATTTCCTAATTTTCTTCATTTTCACTTTCTATCTCTTAGCTTATTCTTAGTTAATTTCTGTTACCTCACTTGAACCGGGCACGCGTGTGACAATAGTGTTGGTCTCCAACCGTCGCTTCACAAGTTCGCTTGGTGTCCCTTTCTCAACTCTCCTGATGACGGTTCCACCGAAAATTAGAGACAGTACGTGTGTTTGTTCCTTAGTTCTGTGTTTGTGATTCATCGTGAAACGTTTGTTGTCCTTTTCGATCGTTTTCCTGTTTACAATATATATATATATAAAAAGATTTCACATAATCACGTGAAATAACAATCAATGATCAAACCACAATAAGAAATGGGAAAACAAGACTAAGATCTTTCAACCGTAACAAGCGGTCTTCGTCAGAGTCAAAAACCCAACTCTGACTTGACTCTGAAATGTCTTACATTGGACAGACGAGCAAAGGTCTTCTTACAAGGATAAAACAGCACAAATATTCCATCAGAAGAGAGGACGAAAAGAGTGCCTTGTTCATACACATAAGAAACAGTAATCATGTGATTAATTGGAATGAAGCAAATGAATTAATATACGTGTCTTCAGAAAGAAGAAGAAATATCGTGGAAAGTGCGCTCATAAAGAACTTTTATGAGAAGTTGATGAACAATAGCCTAGGACTCTACAAATTAGATGAAGTTTTGATTAACGGGATAATTAAACAGATGAAGACTTCATCATAAACACATTCAGGGCTGCCATCAATTCTGGAAATTTCAATCAGCCAAGTTAACAAGTATTTATTGTTTTTTTAGTTCACTTGCAGTGTCATGAGTCAAGTCAGAGTTGGGTTTTTGACTCTGACGAAGACCGCTTGTTACGGTTGAAAGATCTTAGTCTTGTTTTCCCATTTCTTTTTGTGGTTTGATCATTGATATATATATATATATAGAAGAAAAAAGAAAAATTCACTACGATATTTCGACAGTTCCCGACATCAGAAGGGAAGAGTGAGCTGCCCGGAAGGCAAGCCACAACTTTGCAATGTTTATTTGTTTGCGTGTGTGTGTGAGTGGGGATAGCTGTAGATATGCTTCCCTGTAGTATGATAGTCAATTTTTTTGTAAACTTTGTTACCTCTTTCTTGAGATATTAATTCGTTTAAATTGATTAAATGAATCTATTATTATAAAAATTCTAAAATTAAAATGCTATCAAAATTCTACTAAGTGAATTAATATTGATGGTAGAATTTATCAGAAATAAACTAAACTATTACAAACAGGATGTAATGAAGAGAACATTGTAATACTCCAAAGGTCAGAGTAAAAATAAACGCTAATGAAGAGGATGATATTTTGTTTGAATCGTTTTATATATTTGGTAACAGTTAACCATTAAATGATTCAGACCAATTTCCCTTAAGAGATTTCTAATAAATTGATATTTTATAAATTGATTTTCACAAATTATAGTGAGTTGGGGATAGAATAAGAGAATTCCTATAAACATTATTAAACAGACTTGTATTTTATAAAATAAAATATTACTGATAAGGATGATATTTCAGATTTTATCGCTAACAGAACAGAGTTTATTAGTAATAAAAGGTTAGGGTGGTTCAACGGCAACGTACTTGTCTCTGGACTGGTAGATCCAGGGTTCAATACCAACTCTGGCCCACGATTTACATAGGGTGGAGTGAAAAACCATGAGAACGTCTTCCCTTGGAGAACTTTCCGACATTAAGTTCTCTTTACAGATCCCTAGTCTAAATTTAGGGCTCCCAATGTAGAATATTAATTTTGTGGTATCACAAAGAGCCAATTTTTGACCTGTGTGTGCTTCTCGTGGGACAGCTACAATAACGTAACCAATATAACATAACATAGACTCTGCGAACCTCAAAACGTGTATTTCCGTTTAAAACTTATCAATTGTTGTTTGATTTCAAGGCTCAGAAGTCAATTTTTACCCAAATCAAATAATACTTTCAGTTCTCTAATAATCATATATCTCATACATGAAAATAATAAATATAACTTGGCTTGAGAGATCTCACATAGACGATTTGTGATACAACACATTGAAGATTCTACTAAATTGTTAGTCCAACATTTTGCCTAACTCAACTTTATTAAGAGAAGGCATCTTTAACGAGTACCTAATATCGGAAGGCTTGGGACTGAAGTCTTAACGTCTTCTCCGCATAACTGACGAGCTCAGATCCTTGCCACCTTCTGCATAATCCTACTAACTAACTCCTTAAAAGGTATTTCAAATTATTTAATTAAAACTTTTCATAATATTTCTGTTTGATATGGTTCTAATAAAATGTTTCCAAGTCCATTCAAACATATGCAATAAATTCAGTTGCTTTTCTTGATTCTTTGTTTAACACACCAACTCACCCGTAGACATTATCGAAAAAAAGTCAATATGGAGCTTGTGGTCAAATATTAGCATGCTTGCTTGATATTTTGAGAGCCAGCAAAAAAATGTATACAAGTATGCCTAATGTCTAAAAATTTGTTTAATCTGTCTAATTGCTTCTAATAAAAGCCTTCATGTTTAATACTGTTATACTGGCATAAAAGTTTATCTCATTTGTTAATTGGTACTCATTCGATTAATAGGTGAGCCACTTCATCGATTTGATTCCATATTGGGAGTTGTAAACTTTACTTCAGTCGACTTTATGAAAGCAGGGACCTTTATCGAATTCTTACATCATATTGTTTAGGGACCTACATCTTGTTATATTTCCTCTCCAAGGTGCGGTGATAAAGTAAACATTAGTTCGCATTTATTTATTCTAATGTAACAGAGGATGAATGGAATAGTGTTGTGGTCCTGACTCAAGGAATTGGAAAGCAGAAGAACATGGGGGTTCAGCATCACTGTTCTGAAACTAATCAAATAACTTGAGAATGACATCTAGCGGATAGAGCTCCTTTGCCTCTACTACTAGGTATTCCACTACTTGTGTCAGTGGAGGCTGTTCTAGAACCCAGGTCCTACTGCTACTACTACTATCTTGGTGTAAAAACTATAGATTTTATGTATTAGCCAAGCCTTGGTTTCACTTCTTATTTCTTCTGAAACGCTAAAATATGCGGGTCCAGGTATGGTCAAACACGTAGCGAGGTTACTTGTAGCGCTAAAGACTGCAAGTAGTAGCCCAGTGATTGCCTCTGTACTGGTAGATTCCGGGTTTGATTCTCACTCAGGAAGTGAAAAAATCTGAACATGTCGTCCCCCGGAAGTTCATTGGTCCCTAGCCAGTACGATGTCACGTATTCCTTAACTATGTCTACTCTAAATACACTTGAGTAAGCAAAATGTAGGACTCCCAATGAAGAATGTTACATTTATGTGGTATCAAAAAAAAATCAATGAGATGGTCAAAAAGTTTTTTTTTTAAAAAAAATTAGATATATAAATAAATAAAGAAAAAGTAAAGGGAAATTAATTTGGAAAGAAAATATTTCCCTTTCCTTGTTCTTTATTAATGTATATATATATATATATATATATATATATATGGGTTTCCATTAGATATGGGTTTCCTGCCGTTGTGTTTCCGGCGTGCTTGGTCGCCCATTCTCTTTTCTCCTGAAGACGTATCATCCAAAAATTTGAGTTTGTAAGTGTGTCTCTTTCTCTGTGTGTTGCTTTTTTTCATTTGTGAACTGATATATATATATATATAAATGATCAAACCACAATAAGAAAATGGGAAAGCAAGACTGTGGTTTGATCATTGATTGTTATTTCACGTGTTTATGTGAAATCTTTATATATATATATATATTATACTCGTATATATATACTAGAAATCGTACCCACCATTGACGGAATCAAAAATTTGATTACACATGGTATTCCAAAATATCATTAGAAATTATAGAATAGTCGAAAATATCATTATTAGTATAGTGTTAAGCAAATGTCTCTGAATACACCACATTAGCTGTCTGTTCTTCAGGTTCATGAAAGAACTAACAGTTAAAACCTCTGACTCTAGAGCAAGTAAACTACGGGAAAAGTTGACCATGTGAGAAAAACTTGGTCTCACTCACTTCAATTCCTACGGTAGATAGAGTTTCCCCTTGGAACTTAGTTACCGTCATTGCGAAACAGACGCTGACAGGATGTTGCAATCGTTTGAATGGAAACGGATAGTGGCTCGGAATCAATGGTATTCGTATGACTGCCCAGTACCATACCCAGTCATGATGTCTGCCTCTATGGCGTCTTTGCAGAGCACGAACTTAGAGTCGTGTCCCGTTGCAGATTTTTGGGCACTCAAGTTTCATAACATGAAATTTGTTACTGCTACTAAATCGCAGCATGATTGGTGCTCCTACTATAAGTTTTTACTCAAGAGCAGGCAGTCCAGGAAAAGTCAAAAAATGCAGTCAGATAATGAACTGCTTCCTCATAACTAATCACTCTCTTTCCTGACTTGTAAGTTCTTTTTGCGGCTTGATATAGAGTAAGAACTTATTTCTTGTTTTAGTAAGGCTTGAGAATTGGTCGTTCACAAAGCTATTTATTATGAATAGATAGTACATCTTCAACTCTGGGAAACACCTTGAAAAATTAGCTCAAATATGCAATATATTCAAATACGCAAATGAAATTAAAATCAACTAAAAATACCTACTTGCTTCTCCTGTATATTTTCGAAACAAACATGTCTGTGAAGTTAGCAAAATACAGCTTTTGCGTATTGATAATAAGAAATCAATGATTTCTTATTATCCTTTGTTTGTAGGCCTATGAAAAAGGTTTTAAATAAAACCGAAACGTTGGCAACGAGAGTTTAATTTTTTATCCTGGAAAATTTACCGAACCCCGATTAGAGAACACACCTATGTATATTTACATATATATAAAGTTTAAACTACAATGGAAATAAATTCTCTGAGGCCTTTCAATTTATGTCATCAGAGAGCAAACAAAGTAAAAACTGAAAAGCAAATAAAAAAGTCACTTTTATGTTAGCTTTTCAGTTTTTACTTTGTTTGCTCTCTGATGACATACTCGTACATTGAAAGGCCTCAGAGTATTTATTTCTATTGTTTTCCTTTTCCCATTGTAGTTTAAACTTCATTGATTGCATCACGTGTTAATTTATTTTAAGTTTTCTGCGTATACAATATACTGTTTCTACTGGAAGGTAGTTTTATAGGTTATTATTTAAAACAAAAACGTTGTTATGATAAGGCAGTTCGACTTTAGAAACTCCCAGTGATTAAGACTATTAAGGATAACTTAACTACAGCAAGTTGTTAATGCTTTTGCATAACATTGGTAAATTATATAGAAGACTATGGACAGGCTATATGACAATACACATTACTATACAAGAAGAAAATAATTAATAAAAAGCGAATTAATAATGTTCTATGAAATTGTTTCGCAGCAATTTTTTTAAATTGTTTAGATTTATGGAGAGATCATATATAAATCAGTGCATCATTTTAACTGGGCCATTAAACATACATTACGATAAACACTTATCGTAAGAAGGGTGATTATTGTAGCGTTTAATTCATCATTAAGTCAGATATTGGTTAGTTACTTGCTTACATCGTCGTAATCAATGATCATACAGTGTTGCCACTCAACATGTCACCTAAACATAGCACACAAATAATTACAGCACATCTTGTAATGACTGTTATGTGAACTGCAAAAAAATTAATATCCCAATATCAATTTAATAATTAGAACAAATTAATCTACTATATAGCACAAATTTACTATTTGAACAAACAAAAAATGTACTAATGTTATTTATTTTTATGTTTCTGAATTTCGTTAATATTTTACGCGATAAATACAAAAATATACAATTTTTTAAAAAATTGGATATTGTTTATGAAATTTTGTATACATAATTAATTAGTGATTCATTTTCTGCATCAATGGAATATTTTTTTTAAATAATTATGACTACCGTATTTAATTTGGAATGTTATTAGCAAAAAAAAGTTATTAAATAAATTGTTCTCCTAGTAGTTTCTGTGGAAATTTCTCTGAACTATGATAAATAATTTATTTGTATTCCATGACTATGCTACATTATCTTTATTTAACTTGACAAACCCATTATTCACAAATACAATGATCACATGAAGGCTTCAATCAATATAACAGAATTATAATTGATCATTTTCTACTTTATAATCAACTGAAGTTTATAATAATTTCGTTTTTTTTTTTCATTTAGAACGCTTTGCAGCAAGGAGATGAATTCAGTACAAACTAACATGACTGAACAATAAAAATATTTTAAAAACAACTTTTAAAATAATAATCTCATGAAATTGGCTATCTAAAGTACCTTAGTGTAATCACTATTCTTCAATATTTATTAAGACACTGCTTTTATAAATTTAGTACAAAAGCAATGAACTATTAAACTGAGTTTAAAAAAAATGTGAACAGTATTTCATTGTAATGATTAATAATTCTCTATAGCAACTATTGCAAGCAAGCATAAACAGCTACTGTGTTTAAAATATCTGTCGCTATGTTTTGGCCAATGAATAACTTTTTATAATACAGTTTATTAGGTTTAAACAGATTATTAAAAATCACCACCTGCACCATAACGACATAATGGTTTCAACTTTATAATGGTTGCTATTGTATAATTACAGTTATAAGATTCTATCACCATAAAAATAATTTTGATTTCGACTTTTGAAATATTAATAACTGGTGTAATTTAGTATTTATAATTAGAAATAAATTTTATTATAAATATAAAAACCCAATTTGACAAATAATATATTTTTATAAGGAAAAAAAACACGTTCTATTTAATTAGAATTATTAGAGTGGGAAATAAACTTTTCTATTCTATAGTTAAATTAGTTTTATGACAAGTATTCATACTGCAGGGAAGAGAAGAAGGAAAACCTGTATTCGGGTTTAAGAATCAAAACTAAGCAAACTTCATTAAAGGTTTTTAAACAAAGCAACCCTAAAACTAGAAAAGGGTTTAAGTAGAGCGTTGTTATGCCTATTACAGATGAAATATATGAACAACCCTTTTTCTTTACATGAGGTCTATACTAAAGTGTTTCACTTATAAAAGTTCAATAAATGAGGAAATGCATTTAATTAGGCACGCAATATTTTAGATTGAATAATTAAAATTTTGTTTTCCAAATTAAATCTTATTAATATACTATTAATTAATATTTAGCAGTATATATAAAAAAAAGTTTAACCATATTATCCTTATAAAGAACTCAGAGTCTAATATACAAATAATGCATTAATGAATATGAATATTTATATGAAAAATAAACAGTTTTATTCTATATTCAAATAATCAAATAATTCATTTAAAAAAAAATACTTAAGGAAATGAAATTAGCAAATATTTTTAGATAAAATTAATAATATAATTTCAATTAAACTTTTTATTAAAATAAAAATAGTGATATGTTGAAATATAATATGGTGAAATGAAGTATTATATACAAGTACTGCGATATAAAAAAAACATTGCAGTAAAAATAAATGTTTGTTTTCTTATTTTTATTTTTATTGAGTAATAAATGATCATTACTGCTTTCAAAAAAAAAGTTTATTATAATCAGATTTTTTTCATTAAATTGATTCAAGGAAATTAAGTGATTAAAATTTTAAGGAAATATGCAAATTTTTTTTTAATTTATGTTAGTATAGTGAGAATGTGTTTTGTGATGTGATTTAAAAATAAAAAATAAAAAAATTAAAAACAGGGAAAAGAGTTTAAAAGAGTTGTTTAGTATTGGCGGAGAGAGGGCATTGCCCTTTCTACTCTAGGCCAGTGCAATACAGAGCCCCAGGCCGCCTTAAGCACCCTGCTTGTTAAACAACAACAATATTAATGATTCGACAAATGATTGACTGTACTTACATGATGCGTATAATGATAAATGTTTCGATGGGAGTCGAAAAATACTAATATTTGTTTGAGTGTTTATTTTGGAGAGCACGTTTTTGAAAGCGGATTTCACGACACACTGGTTTGATGGAGATGAGGATGTTCACATGAAGGGCCTGTCGACGTGTTTTTAGGAGGAGGAGATCGCACAGAGGGCAAGGGGAGAGAACGGGTCGCTTGCTAATACGAACAGGTAAGCTGTTGTGGCCAGCTCCCGAGGCAGGCGGGGTCAACGACACGGAGACGCGCGCCTCTCCCCCACCCCGCCATATGCCACCCCCCGGCAGTGCCAATACTCGCACACAAACTGCTGATTGACGCTGCACTGGGGGCACGCGCGCCACCGCTGCGGACTCACTCACGTCTGTGTCCTTTAGGCGACAGCCAACCCAAGAAACAAGGCATTTCACGTCCTTACAACTACAGCTCTTGATAAGTGAGGTCGCTAGGACTGCAGACTACTCACAACCTGTAACAAGAGATAACCTTGTCGTTGGGATACAGCTTCCCTAATGTCAGGCAACTCTACTTATTTTCTTCATTCGAATACAGAGAGAGCTCTATCTTCTATTTTTTGCAAAATGTTACTTTGCATCTCATTTGCAGAAGTACATCTCAATTAGTTAGTCGGGAACTCATTTACACGAGTGTCACATCAGCTGTTTTGATCACTGTGTCCAACATCTAGCTCCTTGTCAATGTTAATTCAGTGGTTCTCAAACTATTTTGAGATTTTTTGCATGGCGGTCTCTTTATGATATTTTAGATGGCTCACGGACCCTTTTATAACAACTAGTTAACATATAGGTTACTGGAACAAAACATTTTGGGGAAACAAAGGTTTATTCAAACACACAAATATTTTTTCAAAAAATTGCAACCGATTTCTATCAAAACAAAAAAAAAATCTTATTTAATCAATTATTCAATCAGAAAATAGCAACATTGAAGACTGAATGGACTCTTCGTGGTCCCCCTTCAACCCCTTCGCGGTCCCCTAGGGGACCGCGGACCCCAGTTTGAGAACCACGGTGTTAAAGTCTCCATTAGGGCGGACCTTAACAAAGAAACAATCGGAACAAGAGAGCTCTCAGTAGACCGTTGTAAGTTATACCTATCAGTGCGTACCTCCTGACCTTACAATGGGACTTAATAACTGAGCAGTACATACAGATCAAAAGCCTATTCACCACTGTACATCATTGCTTTAACATCAAATACTATATGGTTGTATTACTACACGTAGACAAGACATGTACGCCTTTCAAATAATAATGTAAATTAGTACGAAATAGTAATGGTTTTACCTATACATTGACAAGAGTGTACATGTTACTACAGCTTAGTACGCCAAACTTATCATTTACACCTTCACAGATCTACTGATATAATTAATGTTCACCTGCGCCATGATGATGCAGATTAATCTTAATAGGCATAAGTCTACCTTGACATTTGATTGTACCAGGAAACACTGTCCCAGTCTAACAGTTGTACTGAATTATTTATTCCCGTCTATTAAATGCAAATAAACTAGTAATTATAACTAGATTAATAATGGGATAAGACGGGGGCACCTTTTAATAGGAAGCAGACCCCCAAGATGGTAGCTTTGCGAGATGTCCCAATCATCAAACATACTTTTAAACTTACAATGACCACACAACTTTGACTAAGTCAAGTCCTTTGACACCCCCGATGGACTCGTAGAGACATGCAAACACCCTGTCCTACATCAAGCCACTTGACTTGTACCACTGTATTTTAGCATATTCAAATAAAACAAATAATTTATTGCTTTGTAGTTAATTAGTTTTTAAATTGTTAGGATTATAGAGGTTATAGTTTTACGCAATAACTTTGTCAGTTTTCTTTTTGTAGCAAAATCCATCATAGAAAATTTCTTTCAATTTCTATGCAATCATGGTTGTTTTATTTTTAGTTATTTTTAGTTTTTTAGTTTAGTTAAGGTTATTTTTAGTTGTGGAGGAAACCTATTTAACAGATTGGTGAGTAATCATAATAGGGAGAAAGAAGGTTGTGTGTACAATATCCCTTGTGGTGATTGTAACTCAAGGTATGTTGGCCAAACAAGAAAAAGCCTGCTTACTAGGGTGAAGCAGCATAAATATGCCATTAGAAGACAGGAGGAGTCCAGTGCCGTGTTTCTACATATAAAAAACAAGAAACATTCAATGAATTGGGAAAATGCTAAGGAACTGTTGTTTCTAGCTTCCAATATTGAAAGGAATCTTGTGGAAAGTGCCTTGATCAAACATTGGTGTGTAAACCTCATGAACAGCAGCTCGGGACTTTTTAAATTGGATAATGTTTTGGTTGAAGGTATAGTCAGGCAAATTGGACTTCGTGATGGTTTAAAGTCCTGCAGTGTAGGCTCTAATCGAACTGATGTTTCTCCTTTTGGTACCTAGTATTTTGTTTCCTTTTTGTTAAATTGTATGTTTTGTTTCTCTTTGTTGTTTTATCTTTTTTTAGCTTGTATTTTATATGTTTTTATAATTTAACATGTGTTTTGTTTTGTCTCCCCATATTTTGTTTTTGTAACAAACTTGTAACCTCTGTTGTTATCAATATCTAGTTGCTCTCTGATGACATATAATTGAAAGGCCTTAGAGCATATTTTCTGTGTTTTTTTTTTACTTTTCCTTGTGGCTTATACGTTCATATATATATATATATATAAGTGACAATTAGATGAAACGATTCTTCGAACTGAATAAACTAGAATTTAAAAAGAACACATAGAAAGGAAATCACTGAACTCACTACTATATTTCGATGTCCTCGTCTTCAGGAAAAGAAGTGAATCGCTCCAAAGGCTGATAACGACTGACTTGGCGTTCGAACTGAAGCACTCAAACAGGGTAGCCAACTTTCGGAGGAAAGGTAGACAGAGAAGATAAAGAGATACAAGCCAAATAAAAATTAAAAAATGAAAACAATTAACTAAAATAAAATTAAAAGCTGATAACAACTAAAAAATAAGAGAAAAAAAAATCAACGATTGAGGTTAAGCCCAGGAGCCGATCTACCGCCCAGAAGACTAATAAGTGCTTCTTCTGAAGCTCTCAGAGTAACTTTCGAATTAGTCTGATCAATCTGCCTCAGGACCTGTACACGGAAACAGTCATTAAAACTGAGTCCGTGAGAGCTGGCATGAGTAGCAACTGGGAAGGTCACTGCGTTTGCCAACGGATGACCTGTGATTATTCATACGCAGGCTTAGCTTGGTGGAAGCCAAACCCACATAAAAAGAATCACACTGGGTGCAATCCAAACGGTAAACGCAGTTACCAGAGGTACAAGAGGTCTTGTGAGAGATAGGGTAGGTGCGTTTACTATGGACAGAGGTAAAGGAAGGAACAGGATTGATGATAGGACAAGTTAGACATCCACGACGTCCGCATTGAACCATACCACCAGCAGTTTTTGGAGGCTTAGGAGAAGAGATGTGAGAGAAGATAGATTGAAGATTAGCAGGTTTGCGATAGGAAATGGAAGGTGCCTCACTAAAGACTGAAGAAGTACAGGAGGAGGAAGAAAGTATAGGGAAAAACTCCGTGACAACTGCACCCAGCCTATGAGCACCAGGAAAATAAGTGGTGATGAGGAAATTCGCGTCACTGCGATCCCTCCTAGGACCTGAATTATGATGAACGTCTGCAGGGACTATACGGTTGTTAATGAAATTAGAAGGATATCCTCGGTCAGAAAATTTCTGTTTCAATAAATCTATTTGGAAGGAACGATCTTTTATTCTGCTACAGATTTTATGGAGGCGTATGGACAATGATCTGGGGATAGCTTTTTTTACGTGGGAGGGATGGCAACTATTGAAATGAAGGTACTGCTGGGCGTTAGTATTCTTGATATGGACAGATGTAGAAAGATGACCCCATCGTAGGTGACGCTGACATCCAAAAATGTAATAAGGTTATTAGACACTTGATGAGTAAAGGAAATAGATGAAGAGAAGGAATTAAATGACGTAAGGAACTGATCTAACTCATGCTTACCATGGGGCCACAGGATATTCATTATCAGGACAATAATGAGAGTAATAGTAGGAAAGCTAGTTATATATATAGAGATGGATTATTAATGGAATGTTTACAGGGCATCGCCCTGTATCACGGACCATTATGGGGGATTAAGGTAGGGTGGTTGGGCTTACCTACTACCTGGCTAATCTGGGTGTTTCTGTTTGCAAATAGTTTTAAAATTCGACAAGAATTATTAACTTAGATATTTATCGCTGGTTGCTTTCCTTGAATAATTATTGCTTCTAATAGTTGTAATTTAAAATGATTTCTTTCTCTAGCGATAATTTTCGTGGAATTTACCATCATTTCTCTTGTGAGTTTTGTCTTATGGACTGCTGTTGTATGGCATTTTGGTGCGCCGGCAGAAAGGTGCATAGTAATTCTTCTAGACAATGAAGTCGAAGTCATTCCTATATATGAGCTTTTACGGGCCACGCAGCTCCCGATATTACATGAGTACTCATATACAAGATTTGTTTCTTTTGACTCCTTTACGCTAGGACTATTTTTCATTATTAAACTGCTTATTGAAGGGCTTTGGTAGTAAGTTATCAGGGTCAAACTATCGTCAGGCTTAATACATTTAACATGGCTTTTTATAATATTTTTCAAAACACGTTCATCAGTCTTATATTCATCTGTATATTGGTTCTTGTAGAATATTTTGTGGTTAGTGCCTGTTATTAGGCTCTTATTATCTGAGGTGAATCAATTTTCGAGGTAGCGTCTTAGAATGTTGTCGAAATACTTGTTTGAGTAACCATTGTTGATTAACGCTTGCTTGGTTGACGAAATATTACTGTTGAAAAGGTCCCAGGTTGAGGCGGTCTTGTACGTTCTGTGGATTAGGGATCTGATAGTGGCGTCTTTATACCGTTGTGGGCATTCACTCTTCGCATTTAGGTATGATGCTGTGTTGGTAGGTTTCCTGTAAATAGAAGTCTGCAGTATGTTATTTTGAAGGTTAATATTTACATCAAGGAAGTTCATTCTTTTTACTTTACTATAAGTAAAGTATAGTGATCGTGAAAAAATTCGATCTCGAGATTTTGACGGAATTACATGTTTTGAGGTCCCAAAAGTCATTTTATGAGGTTTTTACGATGATGTCTATGTGAGTGTGGGTGGGTGGGTGGGTGCGTGTGTTAGCATTGCTTGTTACCACGCTACGGTCCAGAATCTTTGATGGATCAAGTTGATATTTTACACAAAAATGGGCCTCATAAAGACGAAGATCCCTATTGTTTGGGAAGAATTATGCATGATGGGAAGGACACTTTTTTTGCCAAAAACCGTTTTTTTTTAAACATTTATTTCTCCTAAACTGATAACCCTAGAGTTTTGAAATTTTGACATTATCTTTGAGGTTCCAAATGGAACAAACGAAAAATATATTCAGAATTTTAAATCAGCAAGAAATATTTTTTTTTTAATAAAATGTACAAATTTTGACTTATAATTCAATCTCAAACCTTGTGAGAGCGATACAAGCCATACTGTTTGACGGATCAAAATGAAACTATGCCTATAAATAGAACATTATGTGTAGAATGAATTGAGATATTTTTTTTCAAAGTAACATTCGCTAAAGGGGCGTTACAGTACGATTTCTGTTATCAGAAAATGTTTTTTTGACGCTAAACGGCTCATTAAATAAAAAAATGAAAATTACACCAAAAATGGAACAAAAAATTAGCAATTCATAAAAAAAAATCTGGAGTGGCCTACACTCTACTTTACTATAAGTAACTCAATGTCAAATTTCTTGAGTATATAAAACATAACGTATCATTTAAGCTAACATAAATATCTAAATGGGATATAATTATTAGCATTGCATTCGTGAGGTAGTACAGATAGTGATTGAAGGACATATCAATTTATAAGCTTATTTTTGTTCATCACAAATAATTTATTATTTGCAAATAATTTCATTAGTATAACTACAGCAGTAATAACATTTTTGAAAAACCAATGTGAACATTTCTTAAAACGAAATATTATCCTACAAGAGAACATGGCTATTGTTCAAATAGCCAGTAGATTTCTTACATCGTTTACTTGACATCCTTCTACATTGAATATTAATGTAAAATTTTCAAATTTGAAACAGTAAAATACTCTTTTTTTCTCTGAAAAACATCTTAAACAGCAAAGAAAATGTTGTTTTAAGGTCATTTGTTAATTAAAGATGTACGATAATTACAGTTATTAATCTCTAAACGAAAGATTTATATTTTGAATTATCTTTTACATTTTTGGTTTTTAACAGAATTATTATACTGGGAATTTTATGGCTTCTTACTATTTAATAAGATCATTATCCTTCCCCTTTGTCAAATAACATATATACAAATTCTTTTTTAATGAGTGTTATCATTTACCTGCACAATATTATTCCTCTTACATCTCTTATAAGTCAATAATATTTTCTTTTTTCCATTAGAAACATCAATTTTATTTCAGTGGATTCGCTCAAAAAATTTCTAAGTCAATGTAAACAATGTAAAAAATATAAAAAATTCGAAAAGTATAGCAGGTGATCTCTTAGTCTAGGATAAACAACGAGTTTTTATATCGTTATTGCTCTTTTCCGTAATTGAAACTTCATGATTTTTTTTTTGCGGATTGCTAATTTTTTGCTCCATTTTTGTTCAAATTATCATTATTTTTTAACGAGCCGTTTAGCGTCAAAAAAACATTTTCTGAAAACACAAATCGTACTGTAACGCCCCTTTAGCGAATGTAACTTTAAAAAAAAATATCTCAATTCATTTTAAACATAATGCTCTATTTATAGGCATAGTTTCATTCTTGTCCGTCAAACAGTATGGCTTGTATCGCTCTCACAAGGTTTGAGATTGAATTAAAAGTCAAATTTTTACATTTTAGTGAAAAAAAAATATTTCCCGTTGTTTTAAAATTCTGAATATATTTTTCGTTTGTTGCATTAGTAACCTCAAAGATAATGTCAAAATTTCAAAACTCTAGGGTTATCAGTTTAAGAGAAATAAATGTTTTAAAAAAAACGGTTTTTGGCAAAAAAAGTAACTTTCCCATCATGCATAATTCTTCCCGAACATTAGGAATTTATGGGGTCCATTTTTGTGTAAAATATCAACTTGATCCATGAAAGATTCTGGACCGTAGCGTGGTAACAAGCAATGCTAACATACTCACCCACCCACCCACGCACCCACCCACCCACCCACACACACACAGACATCATCGTAAAAACGTCATAAAACGACTTCTGGTACCTCAAAACATGTAATTCCGTCAAAATATCGAGATCGAATTTTTTCACGATCACTATACTTTACTTATAGTAAAGTAAAAATCATAAAGTTTGAATTATGGGAAAGAGCAATAAGGCTATAAAAACTGTTTGTTATCTTAGACTAAGAGATCACCTGCAATACTAGTCGAATTTTTTATTACTTTACTATAAAGTAAAGTATAGTGATCGTGAAAAAATTCGATCTCGAGATTTTGACGGAATTACATGTTTTGAGGTCCCAGAAGTCGTTTTATGACGTTTTTCCGATGATGTCTGTGTGTGTGTGTGTGGCTGGGTGGGTGGGTGCGTGGGTGGGTGGGTGAGTGTGTTAGCATTGCTTGTTACCACGCTACGGTCCAGAATCTTTGATGGATCAAGTTGATATTTTACACAAAAATGGGCCTCATAAAGACGAAGATCCCTATTGTTTGGGAAGAATTATGCATGATGGGAAAGACACTTTTTTTGCCAAAAACCGTTTTATTTTAAACATTTATTTCTCCTAAACTGATAACCCTAGAGTTTTGAAATTTAGACATTTTCTTTGAGGTTACAAATGGAACAAAAGAAAAATATATTCAGAATTTTAAAACAACAGGAAATATTTTTTTTTTAATAAAATGTAAAAATTTTGACTTATAATTCAATCTCAAAACTTGTGAGAGCGATACAAGCCATACTGTTAAACGGATCACAATAAAACTATGCCTAAAAATAGAACATTATGTCGAGAATGAGTTGAGATATTTTTTTTTAAAATGACATTCGCTAAAGGGGTGTTACAGTACGATTTCTGTTTTCAGAAAATGATTTTTTGACGCGAAACGGCTGTTAAAAAATAATGAAAATTTGACCAAAAATGGAACAAAAAATTAACAATTCATGAAAAAAAATTCATGAAGTTACAATTACGGAAAAGAGCAATAACGATAAAAAACTGTTTGTTTATCTTTGACTAAGAGATCACCTGCTATACTTGTCGAATTTTTACTTTACTATAAGTAAAGTATAGTGATCGTGAAAAAATTCGATCTCGAGATTTTGACGGAATTACATGTTTTGAGGTCCCAGAAGTCGTTTTATGACGTTTTTACGATGATGTCTGTGTGTGTGTGGGTGGTGGGGGTGGGTGGGTGGTGAGTGTGTTAGCATTGCTTGTTACCACGCTACGGTCCAGAATCTTTGATGGATCAAGTTGATATTTTACACAAAAATGGGCCCCATAAAGACGAAGATCCCTATTGTTTGGGAAGAATTATGCATGATGGGAAAGTCACTTTTTTTGCCAAAAACCGTTTTTTTTAAAACATTTATTTCTCTTAAACTGATAACCCTAGAGTTTTGAAATTTTGACATTATCTTTGAGGTTACTAATGCAACAAACGAAAAATATATTCAGAATTTTAAAACAACGGGAAATATTTTTTTTCACTAAAATGTAAAAATTTTGACTTTTAATTCAATCTCAAACCTTGTGAGAGCGATACAAGCCATACTGTTTGACGGACAAGAATGAAACTATGCCTATAAATAGAGCATTATGTTTAGAATGAATTGAGATATTTTTTTTTTAAAGTTACATTCGCTAAAGGGGCGTTACAGTACGATTTCTGTTTTCAGAAAATGTTTTTTTGACGTGAAACGGCTCATTAAAAATTATGAAAATTTGACCAAAAATGGAACAAAAAATTAGCAATTCATAAAAAAAAAATCATGATGTTTCAATTACGGGAAAGAGCAATAACGCTATAAAAACTGTTTGTTTATCCTAGAGTAAGAGATCACCTGCTATACTTGTCGATTTTTTTATATTTTTTTACATTGTTTACATTGACTTAGAAATTTTTTGAGCGAATCCACTGAGATAAAATTGATATTAACAAACGAATAATTTAAATTGTTTATTGACTTATATGAGATGTAAGAGGAATAATATTGTGCAGGAAAATAATAACACTTTCTGTGAAAAAAATCGGATATATGTTATTTGACAAGGGGAAGGAAAATGATCTTATTAAATACTAAGAAGCCATAAAATTCCCATTATAATAATTCTGTAAAAAACCAAAAATGTAAAAGATAATTCAAAATTGAAATCTTTCGTTTAGAGATTAATAAATGTAATTATCGTACATCTTTAATTAACAAATCACCTTAAAACAACATTTTCTTCGCTGTTTAGGATGTTTTTCAGAGAAAAAAAGAGTATTTTCCTGTTTTAAATTTGGAAATTTTACTTTAATATTCAATGTAGATGGATGTCAAGTAAACGATGTAAGAAATCTACTGGCTATTTGAACAATAGCCATGTTCACTTGTAGGATAATATTTCGTTTCAAGAAATGTTCTCTTTGGTTTTTCAAAGATGTTATTACTGCTGTAGTTATACTAATGAAATTAATTGCAAATAATAAATTATTTGTGGTGATCAAAAAAAAAGCTTATAAATTGATATGTCCTTCAATCACTATCTGTACTACCTCATGAATGAAATGCTAATAATTATATCCCATTTAGATATTTATGTTATGCTTAAATGAGACGTTATGTTTTATATACTCAAGAAATTTGACATTAAGTTACTTATAGTAAAGTAGAGTGTAGGCCACTCCAGATTTTTTTACATTGTTTACATTGACTTAGAAATTTTTTGAGGAAATCCACTGAGATAAATTGTATTTTAAAGGAATAATTTAAATTGTTTATTGACTTATATGAGATGTAAGAGGAATAATATTGTGGAGGAAATAAAACATGACTGTGAAAAAATGATATCATATGTTATTTGACAAAAGGGAAGCAAATGATCTTATTAAATACTAAGAAGATTATTATTATTATTATTTTAAAGATTAAATTTCCCAGTATAATAATTCTATAAAAGACCAAAAATTAGAGTTTAATAAATTTAATTATCGTACATCTTTAATTAACAAAGCACCTTAAAATAACATTTTCTTCTCTGTTTAAGATGTTTTTCAGAAAAAAAGAGGGTATTTTCCTGTTTTAAATTTTAAAATTTTACTTTAATATTCAATGTAGAAGGATGTTAAGTAAACCTTGTAAGAAATCCACTGGCTGTTTGAACGAAAGTCATTCTCTTGTAGGAGAATAAATTGTTTCAAGAAATATTCACTTTGGTTTTTCAAAAATGTTATTACTGCTGTAGTTATAATAATGAAATTATTTGCAAATAATAACTTATTTGTGATGTACAAAAAGAAGCTTATAAATTGATATGTCCTTCAATCACTATCTGTACTACCTCAGGAATGAAAGGCTAATAATTATATCCCATTTAGATGTTTACGTTATGCTTAAATGAGACGTTATGTTTTATATACTCAAGAAATTTGCCATTAAGTTACTTATAGTAAAGTAGAGTGTAGGCCACTCCAGATTTTTTCTATTGCTGTTTCTATTGTAAATTGAGACAGGAGTTATTTTCAAATGCTGACTTGAGGTTTAGTAATTGTACTGAATCTTTTGCAAAGCAATCATCCACGTATCTACAATAAATAGCAGGCTTTAATTCAGGGCTGTTGTTTAGGATTTTGTTTTCCACGTAGCACATATAATAGTTTGCAAATGTGACACCTAGGGGTGAACCCATTGCCACGCCGTCAATTTGAAGGTACATGGAGAGATCTATGTGCGTGAAAGGGCTTCTTGTCATACATGCTCGCAAGAGTTCTTCCATATTCTGCCTACTGATGGATGGAGGTGCCATGCTTCTTTCATTTAAGTATATGCAATTACAAATAATTCCGATTTGATGATTTGAAGACTTCAATCAACCACGTTAACTTGTTATTATATTTTTTGTTTGAATCATTTAGCTCTCTGATGATAATGTAACGAAAGGCCTTAGAGCATTGTAATTAATATATATTTGTTTATTGTGGTGTTTAATTCATATATTATATTCATAATATAAATACTTTGAGGACTTTTTCGAATTTTGTAAATTAACGGATTATCAAGGTCCGTAGTAATATCAAGGGGGGTAGTAATGGAGTGATTATGTGCCTCATATAACCTCTATCACTCAACTCCGACCTCGGCCTTCGCGAGGTTACCCTGTTAACCTGCAATATGCTGGGATAAACGAAAGATGAGGAGAAGGTGACCAGAGGCTGGGCCTAACCACCTTCGTTTCACATCCTTCCAACTTCTCAAACCCCTCCTCTTATCCCAGCCTTAATCCAAGGCGTTATGCGATCCATAACGAAGGGTGGATGATACAGGGGTTACTGTATTACGAACGGAGCCTCAAGGGTACCAGGTGACCCCATTGAGTAAATAGCCTTACTCCGTTATGCGGTGCTCTGCTGGAGCGGACAAAATACAACCGACAGAGCTTCAGGGATCATCCCCTGCATGATATTAAGGAGATAGAAATCCAGAGACGATCCTCCGAAAACGCAGAGGGTCCAAAAGCGCTAACTAGTTGGAGCCAACCTCCCACAAGTGCACCTAAGGACCCGAAGAAAACTGTCCAGAAGAAGGAGAAAGGATGTCACTTACTCCCAAAACGCAGGGAGCCTGAATGGGCATTATCAATAATGGTTGTACAGATTCTGCATAAAAGAAGAAAAAACACTGTTGCACCCTGTTGCCTGACTGTCAGGCAACTTTACTGCCAGAGGTAGGTGCTTCGGAACAATCAACAAAACCATAGCAAGACTTTTACCGCTGGACCCAGCAAAAGTGCTGAACTTCTTGGAGGCGTGGAGCTAACTGCTGGGATAATTTAGTACAGAAGGGGGGAAGTCCAATATTTTTTAAGACACAGTGCTATATTCACTCTTAAATAATAAGAATAATAAATCTAGAGTGGCATACACTCAACTTTACTATAAGTAAAAATAATATCATACTTCTAAGGTAAATAATATATAATGTACCATTTAGGCATAATATAAATGTCTAAATATGAGAGTTTATTAGTATTTCGTCCTTGGAGGTAGAACAGATAGGTAGAACATATAGATTGGAACCACTTATCAATATATATGCTTTTTTTTGTATATCACATCACTGATGGATATAAAATCATTAGCATAACTACATAAGTAACAATATTTCTGAAAAGAAAAGGTGTAGATGTCATGTTACGAAATAATCTCTTACAGGAGAACTTTCCTTCCAATGGCCAGTTGACCTCATACATAGTTTATGAACCTCCTTCTATATTGATATTTAAAACAAATTTTCCCATTTAAACCTGAAAATATCCCCATTTTGACTGAAAAATATCAGAAACAGCTAAGAAGAAATATCGTTTTAAGATCATTTTTAATTTAAGATGTAGGACAATTACATTTATTATTCTTCGAAGAATGTTTACAATTTGATTTGTTTATATTTGGTCTTTTATAGAATTATTATACTGGGAATTTATGATGCATAATATTATAAAAAATCACTTTTCTTTCCTTTTGTCAAAAATCATATATACCAATTCTGTGAGGAAGTGTTATCTTTTTCCTTCGTAATGTACTCTGCTATAAAGTTGCTGTGAATGTAATGAGAAAAATTATTGGTAATTAGCCAGTTTTACATACTCAAATAACCGTAGCGGACCGTAGCATAGTAAAAAACTTTGGATACATACTCACCCACCAACATACACCCAGACATCATCGAAAAAACGTCATAAAACGACTTCTGGGACATCAAAACATATAATTCCGTCAAAATCTCTAGATAGATTTTTTTCACGATCACTATAATTTACTTATAGTAAGTAAAAAGGACCAATCCAACCAGATCCAATCATCCACGCTCACAAACACATACACACACTCACGCAAAAATAATCAAAAACGTTTTGGTGTTATGAAAAACGTCAAAAAACGACTTCGAGGACCTCAAACCTGTAAATACTTATAGTAAAGCGAAAAGTTACTGCTCTAGATATTTACATACATACGTCAGAAGTTCTAAATTGGACACGAAATTTGAGCCTAAATGAATCAGAGATCAAAATTGGGGATTCGTTTAATTTGAAGAAGATGTCGAAGTAAAGGGGCAGGTTGCTGAAGAAGAAATTTGTGAAGAAAAAAGGAGAAGGAAGGAAAGTTAATTAATAAAAACCATTAATAAATCAGCATACTTGGGAAGGAATATTGCAAGCAAAATTATGTTTCTATTTAAAAAAAATATATAAATATAAGCATTTAAACAAAGGTTTCACTTTCCACCATCCGTCTTGAACAAACGTACCTCTTTTTCTTCCCTTCTAGTCTCCTCCTGACGATGAACTTCGCTTCGAAATATTGATCCTAGTAAGTGTTTACGTTCTTCATTTATTGTTTTTTTCAGTTATTTATCTGTCCGGTTTGGACTGTTTCTTTATTTCATTATTATAAGCATATAAATCTATAGGTTAAGCAAATGAGAAATACATATCCTAGGAGACTTATTTATGTAGTTTCAGAGCATATTAAAAACCTTGTCTTTAAAACCTAAAGAAAAGTTTGATGGTAAAAATAATCCTTCAACTTTATAATATTATATTAGATATAATAGTTGGTAAGATCTCTTAAGTAACGGATAGACTAATAACCTAAGAGACGATTTACTTAAAACATTTACAGATTACTTAACATTTGGGAAAGAGAAAGAACTAACAATGAAAACCGAAATACAAATAGTCAACCATCAACTGTTTTATGTTGTTTTCATTTATCAATATGTATCATTTGTTTACATTAGATATATAATTTTATTAATTATATGAATAGTGAAATCAGCAATTAATGGACACCCTATTAAAATTATTAAACTAAGGTCCTGAAACTCATCGGATTTGTACGCTCCTTGGTTATAACTGTCACACTGTCTATGACGTTGTTGTAACTGAATTCAACTTCAGATTATACGTTGACAGACGTCAGTCTGTCAGGACGTCCTTCACGAATATACGTACCTTTGCATTATCTGAGGTATTGTATAACGTGAAGTCAATAGGTAGTCATATTTAGCTGAAGACCTGATTCTGAAAAAGTCTGTCATCTAATAGCCTTAGAATCAGCTTAAAATTACTATCTTTTTGGTAATATAAACCTAAGGAGTCCATTCCTCTTAATTCAATGTTGCTTGAAGATCATAAGATTCATAAACACAAAAAAGTCAACAACCAGTAGCTTTTCACACCATACATAACATAAATAACTTTTTCCTTTGTGCTATATTCGGTTATAACGCTGCTGTAAATATATATTGAGAAAAAAATATATCAGTAATTAGCCAGTTTTACATACTCAAATCAAATTCAAAGTCGGCTTTTCAATACAATTTAAAAGTTGTGCAAATGGAAAACATCAGAAATTATGTAAAAAATGTTTTACATATAATGTTATTCTTCTTATATCTCACATTATGTCATTAAATCATTTCAAATTTTCAAATGGATTAAAACATATCTCGAAAGCAATAGGAAACACAGACGAACAAACCCTTAATTTTATAAATACGAGTATAGGGTAATACATTTAAACAATCTACTGTTAAGTATTTTTAATCGTTTCCGCTATAACAAAATTAGTCAATAAGGTTTAAAATAACATAATTAACTAAAAATAAACTTATTAAATGCTTTATTATATGTCTTAAATGTTTACTAGTAATTATTTAGAACTAATTAATTATTTTGATATATTTTATGAAAATAATTCCAGAGATACAACACACATAAAAGTCGCTTTTCTTCGTAGCAAATTACACCTTTATACATGTTTTCTGAAAACCGGTTTTTTGGCAAAAAAAGTGACTTTCCCGTCAAGCATAATTCTTCGCAAACAATAGGGATCATCTACACTATAGGGACCATTTTTGTGTAAAATATCAACTTGATCCATCAAAGATTCTGGACTGTAGCGTGGTAACAAGCATTGCTAACGTACTCACTCACTCACACACACACAGACATCATCGAACAAATATCATAAAACAACTTTTGGGACCTCAAAAACATTTAATTCCGTCAAAATCTCAAGATCAAATTTTTTCACGATCACTATACTTTACTTTATGAGTCAGTTCTAAGCAATGTACAGACAAAATCATTATTTTATTTATAAAGATTGCCCTTTGCGATAAATTGAAATTCCACGATTTTTGTTTTTATAAACTACTAATTTTTTGTTCATTTTTCTGGCAGAATTCATTGTTCTGTAATGAGCCGTTTTGCATCAAAAAGCATTGCCTGAAAAATTTATCCTAACACCCTTTTAGTTAATATAATTTTGAACATCATCTCAACTCATCCTCCACACAATGCTCTATTTCTAGATATAATTTCATCTTGAGTCGTCAAAGTCAACATTTTTACATTTTATAGGAAAAAAAATATTTCTTGCCGATTTAAAAATCTGAGCATTATTTCAGTTATTGCTTTCGTTGCTTCAAAAATAGTACATTTTTATGACTCTAAAGTTAGTAGTTTAGGAGAAAAAAATGTTGTCTAAAAACACATTTTGGCAAAAGAAGTAGCTTTCCCATAATGAATAATTGCTCCCAAACCACACAGCAGATATACACTTTGATGCCTATTTTTTGTTTAAAATATTAATTTGATCCATCAAATTTTATGGACTGCAGCGTTTACACAAACTTATGATACATATCCAACCACATAGAAATAAAAAAAAACTTGATAAAACGACTTTGGGAACCTAAAAATATGTAAATCCGTCCACAGCTCGGATCATTTTTTTCCACGATCACTATACTTATAATAAAGTAAAAAAAAAAATTATTCAAATTAAACGATTTGTGGTTAATTGATCAAAAAACATATCATCTGAGAGTAAGTTATTTCAAAAAAAAACTTGTATAGTTTTATTAATAAGAAATAAATATCTTTTTTTTTTAATGTAGTATAAATTTTACTCTAAACAAGTATCGTTGTCATTTGATATTGCCTAGTTATCCTAGTTCTTCAGTTATCAAAATATTTCAACATAATCATAAATTAACTCAATTAGATTTTCAATTGATATCATAAACAAAAGGAATAGTTTTATTTGTGTTTTTAAAACTAATAACGATCTTGAAATCAGTTCTTGAAACAGAGAATTGATTTGGCAACGGTATGGTGCTGCTTCTAGTGAATGACGACAGAACTAATTGTACTTCAATTAAATCAAAGTAGAAATTTTATTTATTTATCTAAAAAACGTGAAAACATAATTACAGTATGTTTATAAGCAGACATAAGACAATAAAATAAAACTATTGATACAATAATGAGTTCATTATTAAATAAAATATAAATAACGAAAAACAGAAATGTGTTTGTATAACATTGAAATAAAGTTATAACTGTCTTAATAAAAGACATAAAAATAATTTAGTTAAAATAAATAATTTAATAAATATAAAATTAAAGGTGAGCAAAAGTAAAAACAATAATTTACAGGAAGAAACAAAAGGATTGATTTGCACTCACTTTTACTATGACTAAATACAATATTAACTTCTTGGGCATGAAATATATATTGTCCTATTTGCACATACTATAAATGTCTAATAGGAGATGTTTACTAGTCTTTCTGGTGGTAGAACAGATGGCTACTGTAAATATACTATATACGCTTATCTTTGTGTATCCCATAAATGATGCATACAATATCACTGGCATAACCACAGCAGTAATAACACTTTTATAAAGACAAAGTGAAGATTTCATGTTACGAAATATTCTCTTACAGTAGAACATGGCTTTTGTTCCTTACATGGCCATTTGTAACATTACATTCCTAGTGGATCTGTTTATCTGACTTTCTTACATAAAACATTTAACCTCAGTTTTCCCTTTAACATTTCAAAATGTAATAATTTTGTTAAACAAAAATCAGAAATTTGTAAGAAAAAATATCAGAGTCATCAAATCAACAAAGAATTAGTTAAGTTTTTTAAATCTAAAAGTAAGCAATGTAAATAAATGTATGCAAATCAGACAAGCATCGCAGTTGAACAATTAGTCCAGGATAAATATTCAGATTTTATAGTTTTATTACTCCTTTTCGTTATTAAAATTTCACTATTTTTTTACCAATTGCTAATTTTTTGGCAAAAATTTAATTTTCCTTAATGAACCGTTTAGAGTTAAACAACATTTTCTGAAAACATAAAATGAACCATAATCCGATTTGGTTAATGTAATTTTTTGTAACAATTATCTCAACACAATGCTCTATTTTTGGGCATAATTTCATTTTGATCCTGTTAAACGGTATGGATGAAACGGTTTGATTCATTTAAAATCAAACGGTATGGCTTTTATCTTCAAAAATTGAAAAATATAAACTTCAAAATTGAATAATATGTAAATATTTTTACATTTTATTGGAAAAAAAAATTTCTAATTATTTAAAAAACTGAGAATTCGGAAATATTGCAGAACAGTTATTAATACTTTTAATCCAGAACGAAAATTTTATCGTGGATTACATCCTATTCATATTAAATGAAACTTAAATAAAATTATATCAAAATAGATGATTTTTTTTTACCAAATAACCACAACTAACAACTGAAATATTATTGTCGAGTTTACTATTCTGTCTTAGACCTGGCAGAGCGGGATCACGAAATCTGGTCATTGTAACTGTGTTGGTTTTAGATACATCCTGCTCTCTCTCACTCTCTCTCTCTCTAACTCAAAAGCACGGACGGACACATACGCACACATACACATATATATAAATATATCAGAGAGCAAAGTAAAAACTGAGAAGCTAACATACAAGTAATGGAGAAAGAAGGGAACGAGGACATAAATTGAAAAGCTTCAGAGCATTTATTTCTATCGTTTTCCTTTTTCCATTGTGGTTTATACTTCATTTATTGCTTCACGTGTTTATTTATCGTGATTTTTCTGCATATGTATATACATAATAAGATTTCACATAAACACGTGAAATAACAATCAATGATCAAACCACAATATTAAATGGGGAAAAAAGACTAAGATCTTTCAACCGTTACAAGCGGTCTTCGTCAGAGTCAAAAACCCAACTAAGTTAAAAACACTGTAGTTCTAATTTTCGGCTTGAACTGCCATCAGGAGAGATGAGAGAGGGAAACCAAGCGCACTGGTGCAGGGACCACCAGAGACTTGTGCGCTCTGCACCAGAGCGCTTGGTTTCCCGCTCTTGTCTCTCCTTATGACGGTTCAAACCGAAAATTAAGAGACTGCAAATGCGCTCTTTTTTATTTATCTTTGATTTTCTATCTATAATGAACTATATATCTTTATAAATAAAATAATGATTTTGTCTGTACATTGCTTAGAACTGACTCATTTCAAGTTTTATTTACGTTTCATACATTGGAGAAACCGAATCCACCCTTAGAAAAATTTCTGTCGGTTTGTCTGTTTGTCCGCAAAACTTTGTCACAGGTAAACTCAGCTACCATAAGACATATAAAGCTGAAACTTTTACAGTAGATTTGTGTAGGTCTAAAAATATAGGCTATGAATTGATTGGAAATTCAACGTAGAAGTGAAGTTATGGACGTTTAACGCAAAAATGTTTGTCACAAGTAAACTCAGCCACCATAAGACATAGCGAGCTGAAACATTGACACTGGATTTGTGTGTGCCTAACTTAAAATATGGGCTCTAAATAGATTATTAATTCAGTACAGAAGCGAAGTTATGGGGCTTTTAGCTGTATTTTCCTAACTTCACAGAAAAGTTTGTTTTGAAAATACACAGGTGTGGCAAGTAGGTATTGTTAGTTGATTTTAATTTCAATTGAGCATATGAATATATTGCGTATTTGACATCATTGAAATGGTGTTTCACAGAGTTAAGGATGTACTATCTATTGAGAATAAATGTTTTGTAAACGAGCAATTCTCAACTCTTAATATGAACAGGGAGGAAAAATCAACAAACAAGTTCTTACGCTATATGAAGCCGAGGAATGAACTTACAAGTCAGTAAAGAGATTGGATTAGTGACTAAGAAGCAGTTCATTATCTAATTTAATTTCTTGACTCTGAATTTATTTCTCCTGGACTGCCTGCTCATGAGTAAAAACTTAAAGTAAAGCACCAATCATGCTACAATTTAGTAGCAGTAACAAATTTCATGTTACGAAACATGAGTGCCCCAAAACTGTGCAACGGGACACGACTCTGAGTTCGTGCTCTACACAGATATGCCATAGAGGCGGACATAATGACTGGATGTGGTATTGGGGAGTCTGTGTGTATACTTCACATACCATTGATTCCGAGCCACTGTCTGTTTACGTTGAAATGATTGCAAAGTCGGGTCAGAGTCTATTTCGCAATGACGTTAACTAAGTCGCAAAGGGAGACTTCATCTGACGCAGGAATACAAGGTAGCAAAACCAAGTTTTTCTCACATGGTCAAATGTAGTTTACATGCTCAACGGTCAGAGGTTTCAACTCTTTCTTCTACCATGAACCTGAAGGACAGACAGCTAATGTAGTGTATAAGCTGGAGGCATTTGTTTAACACTGTAGTAATAATGGTATTTTCTACTATTCTATAATTTCTAATGACATTTTGAAATACCAAAATGACGGAACTTCTGATTCCTCCGTGGTATAGCCGAAAGGCAATAGGCACACGGCAATAAACCAAAACAGGAACTTCTGATTCCGTCAAAGACGGGTACGTTTGCTATGTATTATATATAACTGTCAACTTTTTTTTAATTTAATATTTGCTTAATAAATACACTGGTAATAATGTAAGGTATGGGACCAGAGTAGCCCAGTGGCTTGCGTGATTGCCGATGACAGTAGTGCAAATGTATTATAAATAAATGTAACAAACAAATATTTTTTTGGATTTAAAATGTGGATAATATAAAAGATGGTAATAAAGTAAAGGGATCTAGCCAGGGTTGCCAGTAGCTTGCTTGCTCGCCGATGACAGTAGTGCAAATGTATTATAAATAAACACAACAAAAATATTTTTTTTTAATTTAATATTTGCGTAATATAAACACTCGTAATAAAGTAAGGTATGGAACCAGAGTAGCCCAGTGGCTTGCGTGCTAGCTTTTGACTGGGAGCACGTTAATTAGAACTAACTCATTTCAAGTTTTCTTTACGTTTCATACTTCAGAGTAGCCACATGTACCCTTAGAATAATTTCTGTCTGTCGGTTTGTCCACAAAATATTGCTACCATAAGACATATAAAGCTGAAACATTGATTGTAGATTTGTGTATGTCTAACTTAAAATCTAATCTTTGTATACCGAGGCTTTTTTTTAGCACTGTACTAATAATGGTATTCTCTACTATTCTATAACTTCTAATTGTAGTATTAGTATAATACTATAATTGATATTTTGGAATACCAAGTATAATAGAATTTTTGATTCCGTCAAAGACGGGTACGTTTGCTAGTATGAATATATTGCGTATTTGACATTTTTGAAAAGGTACCAGAGTTTCCCAGAGTTGAGGATGTACTATCTAATACGCATAAATAGTTTTGTAAACGAGCAATTCTCAACTCTTAATATGAACAGGCATGAGAAATCAACAAAGTTCTTACGCTATATGAAGCCGAGGAATGAACTTACAAGTCAGTAAAGAGATTGGATTAGTGATGAAGAAGCAGTTCATTATCTAATTGAATTTCTTGACTCTGAATTTATTTCTCCTGGACTGCCTGCTCATGAGTAAAAACTTAAAGTAGGAGCACCAATGATGCTGCAATTTATAGCAGTAACAAATTTCATGTTACGAAACATGAGTGACCCAACAACTGTGCAACGGGACACGACTCTGAGTTCGTGCTCTACACAGATATGCCATAGAGGCGGACATAATGACTGGATGTGGTATTGGGGAGTCTGTGTGTATACCACGCATACCATTGATTCCGAGCCACTGTCTGTTTCCATTCAAATGATTGCAAAGTCCCGTCAGAGTCTATTTCGCAATGACGTTAACTAAGTCGCAAAGGGAGACTTTATCTAACTCAGGAATTCAAGTTAGCGAAACCAAGTTTTTCTCACATGGTCATATGTAGTTTACTTGCTCAATAGTCAGAGGTTTCAACTGATTGTTCTTCCATGAACCTGAAGGACAGACAGCTAATGTAGTGTATACAGAGGCATTTGTTTAACACTGTACTAATAATGGTGTTTTCTACTATTCTATAATTTCTAATTATAGTATTAGTAATATACTATAATTGATATTTTGGAATACCAAGTATAATAGAATTTTTGATTCCGTCAAAGACGGGTACATTTGCTAGTCTTTACATATATACATACACTTTATTTGTCATAAAGCACTTAAGATAAAAAAAACTTGGAAATACATTTGATATATTGATCTAAAATCTGAAACACACACTTAAGACTGCGATGGTATTACAAGATCATGAAAGGAAGAGGTCTTATCTGTAACATTCCAAACATCTGAATTGACTAGACTGTTTATCTATGGAAGAAGAACAAACCTTCAAAGATATTATGTGTATTCTTTTTGTGAAACTGTGAACACTCAAGACTAACACTGATCGTTTTGCATGTTGAAACTTGACCAAGAAGAGAGAAAGCCTTGATTACAAAATACAGTAAAGGCCCTTTACTTTTATAAATAACTATAATAGTAACAATATATTATATGTGAGGTTAGTTTAAATATGTAAATGTAAAGCTCAGGTTAAGCTAAATTGCAGGGGCAATTTCTTACAAGAGAACACAGATAGACCCAACATTGGCCCTTTGTGATACCATGCAATAAACATTCTACATTGGGAGACTTACATTCTGCCTAACTCAAGTGTGTTTGAGAGTAGGGGAGCTTTAACGAGTACCTGACATCGTACAGACACGGGACCGACGGCTTAACGTCCTCTCTATACCTTTTCTTGTATAATCTCTGTCTCCTCCCCTTACTTACCTATTCTCCTCTATGTACCAACTCCCTATTGAATAGCTCTTGTTTTACCCTGTTCATCTCTTTCATGAAGTAACCGTCAGTCCGCCGTGGCAGTCCGCCTCCGCGAGGTCCACCTTGGGCACCAGGCCCCACGAAAGGGGGGTGCAGCCGGTGCGCCGCACCGGGGCCCATGATGGTCTAGGGGGGCTCATGAAACTCAAATTATTTTCTAACGTAAACTTAAACTCGTAAGTGTATATTAATAATATGTTTATTCAGTAATTATTATAAATTTGACAGCTAAATAATATGTATAGTGCAAATGAATCATATACATATATGACACTAGTGTTGGAAAAGGGGAGGCAGGGGGCCCAGCAAAAGGTCTCGCACCAGCACATTTTTTTCCTCTCGAGGGCCCTGTTGAACACTTCATGAGGACTGGCTCGTTTGCTCATTCGTGAAAGACAGTTAGTTTCTCGTGACGTGGCGAAAGGACTCCACGTTAAAAACATCAACCTATTCTGCTTTATGACGTCATGGACGCAATGCTATGGTGCATGAATAAATCAAAACAGGCTTATCATCCTCTCCGGAGAACGACGTTTGAATTTTGTCAAATACATAAAACAGTTATAACGAAAGTCATCAGAGAAAGAAACAGACATAACTCACTTCAACATTTTGACAATCGTCTAGATAATAATAATTAGTAATATTAATTAATTAATTATTAATGGAGAATTAAATAAAATTAAACACAACAATTATAATGTATATAAGAAACAAAACGAGTTACTATATAACAGGTTCTGACCTTTTAAATATTGTTTAAAATTAACTACTTTATTTATCACAAATTAAATTAAAAGCAGTAATGACTTTAATTTTTATGTTATAACTATTTGCAAGATATAATCAATTGAATTTAAGCTGAATTTTAAACTAGAATATTAAAATTAGGTTGTAAAATAACAGTTCCCTAATGTATGCATTAACACATTAATTAAAAAAAAAGTTATATTCATACTCTGTTATTGATTTTTTTTAAAGTTGTTAACATTATTTCACCACTTTATATACAAAGTTGTCAACTATATAAAAGTTAAAATTTCATTAAAAACTGAATCATTAGTCATATTATAACATATTTTTACTAATTTTTGTGATATTTCTTTCAATAAATATAATTATTAATAATACTATTTTCATTTTTTTCTAATTATTAAAGATTATATATATTTGAAAGCATCATTGATATTAATATATAGAAAACCAATTAATTGTATAATATTCTAATATTATTGTATTAAATGGAGGTATATTACATTATTTTTTGTAGGAATAAGTTTTTTTAAATTAAACTATAATTGTATATTAATTTAAATAAGTTAGCTTTAAAAGTTTTTGAAAGTTTTAGTGGCATTATTTAGTTAAAAATAATTCTTATCTAATTAGTAAATATGACTTTCATTTTTTTTCCAATAATGTAGTGTTATTTTTCAATCCGATCTCGTTTATCGTCATTTAATACTTTAATTTAACGCAAAGTATTAAAAAAATAGAAGATAATTTTAAATTGTGTACTACCTTTCTTTTTGATGTGCAGATTTTCTTCTTCATCTCTTCATTTCAAACACCGATACGAACACGAAAACATTTCAGATGTGTGCATCACTTAGTAATCTAATTAATAACATCACTTTTAAACTGCAATTTATAATCATTTTGTCTAAACTACGATTAAAAAACCGACGCTTACGGCTGTACAAAGAAATGAATGATTTGAAGAATAAAAGAGATTTGGCTCCTAATTAAGCCAGTGTTGATACAATGGACAAGAAATAATTAACAACTAAATAAAGACCTAAAATTTTGTTGAGTTGTATTCAACAAAAAATGATTCTATATAATCGATAATAATTTTAAATAAACATGTTTAAATATATAATTTTATAATAAAAGACAAAAAGGAAGTAACACATTTATAGTAGAATCTAGTAATTGACTTTTCAGATTGTGGATAACATCTTTTATATTTTAAAAATTTGTTTGGTGTGCACTCAACTTTGCTAAAAGTAAATATATTATTAAGTTAATTGATAAGCTATTCATAGAATGTTTTGTTTTACTGCAGTTATCTCTATTCTGCTATTTTTAAAGAAAATTTAACCACTGTCACAGCTTTGTAAAAAATCAAATGGATGTTGTAAATTAATTTTCAATATGTTGCAAATTTTTACAGTTGAGTTAACATAGTTAATTAGAATTATTTCAAAGAGTTTATAAAAAACAAAGAAATAATAATACATTTAATAAGGTAGAACAACTTTTTTTAAATTTTACTGAGAACACCCACACAGACACATACTAGTTAAATTGATTAACTAATTAGTCATGTGAATTAGTTAAATGCTAATTTAGAAAAAGAAATTATTCAAATGATAGTGTTGAATTTGTACTCAGTAACTTAGAAGAAATAAAACATTATTTGGGAATTAGTATAAATAGAGATAATGAGGCGTTTTTAGTGTAAATGAAAGTTGAAAAATTGAGCATTAATACTCCAGTTGGGAATGGAAAATGGAGAAGATTCTAAGGTGCTTTGAATCTTGAATTTTTAAATGATAGACAAAGCCAACAAAGTGGAACTTTGCCAATAATGTGATTTTATAGAGAAGTAATTGGTCACTTGTACTAGCTATTATCTCTAGCTAGTACAAGTTATTATCTATACTAGCTATTATCTGCAGTATTCCTGCAGTTGGAATACTCTCCAGGAATATAAGTAAGCCTACTCAAAAGAACTGGAATCCTTTGAAACAAATTCTAAGATATGTAATATTCACTAAAGAGTTACAGCTAAAACTCTGTACAGAGTATAAAAGCTTGTCTTTTTTTTTTTTGCTGATTAGCTGATTTATGTTCATGACCAAAAATTTACTAAAGGTTCTATCATCTACTTTGGAAGAGGAAATATTGTTTGGAGTAGCAGAAAGTACTGTTCTTTCTTTGACTGAAATGGAGTTTATGCCGCATAAGAAACAGTCAAAGAAGGGATTTGGTAGTTATTGAAATCGTTGAATATTAAAGTTGAAGAACCTATTCAATTCTACGAAGGTTATACTTGTAACTGGTATATAGCTTTCTTCTATGGAAAACATTGCGTTCAGATTATAGTATATGTTTTCTTTGTTTAATAAAAGCTATAATATTATAGTTTGTGTTTATATTTATACTACGTAACTTAGTTTATTCATTTTCTTGTTTTAAATTGTATCTTTCAAACATAAAACGAAACTAGCTTACTACGTCTGTTCAAAGAGAAAATGTTTTTTTTTATTTTTTTTATTTTCCTTCTAATGTTCATCTTGATCTTCTTTACTTTCACTGACAGCAGAACTTATGCTTCATTTCCATTCGTTTCATTATGATCACTAAGAGACGCTTTCCGTCGAATTTCAAGCAAATCTTCGTATATCAAGATGAACTTTAGTTTAAAATTTGAAATATATGACGTATATCGAAATATTCGCATGTCGGTGAGTATGTAGGTCGAGACATCACTGTGTTTAACAATGTGACAACTGAGTGATTTAAGTTCTAAACGTGTTCCATTGAATGCAATCACTATACTAAATAACATTAATAGATTTCACTTATAAATATACAATCGTTAATATAAAATGAATTTGCAAGTTCTATTCAATTACTTCAGTTTAGCAATATTATTTCTTTCTTATCCATAGATTTTCGTAAATCAAAAGCAATGAAGAATAATTTTGTTTTTCTTAGTGTAATGAAATAATAATAGCAACTGTCTCCTTAAACAATTTTATATTCGATATAACTTTAATTGTAGACTGTTGAAGTTTAATAGAATATAAAGCATTAAAAATTCAATGATTTGAAAAAATTATTAAATGATAATATAAAAAAAGTTGAATCAGAACATATTTAATTTTGGTTTTTTGATTTCTAAACTTTTATGTATAAAAAATACATAAATGAAAGGAAGTAATAATTTTGACATTTCAAATATGTTTAAAAAACTACCGTGACCGACTGGCCCATTAGCTCAGTTGGTTAGAGCGTCGTGCTAATAACGCGAAGGTCGTGGGTTCGATCCCCCCATGGGCCAATTACTTTTTACCTAATTAATGATGGATTTATTTGAATTAATTCGAATATTTTACCTTTTTATATACACAATAATATTATTCTCTAAATCCAGGTAGTAAAATTATAATCTTAATGTACATAATACATATAAAGGTTCAATTAAATAATATATACAACAATAACATAATCAGAATTTAATATTGTGATGTCATTGGTGTTCACGAATATAATGCAACAATATCAAAATTTCGAACAAATAATCTGACACATCTCTCAGAGAAGCTGTTAAGCATTCGGTCTCGAGCCTATACAATGTCAGGTACTCGTTAAACATCCCTACACGAAATACACTTGAGTTAGGCAAAATTTAGTGCTCCCCATGTAGGATGTTCATCGTACGGTATCACACAAGGACAATTTTCGGCCGATGTGTGTTCTCTTGTGGGACTGCCTCTGCAACCTAACCTAATCCATTTATTCCTCCTATAAGCACATAAGCTTACAGCGTTAAGGAAAAGAAAGGCAGGGGAATACTTAATAAAAGTAACATAATTTGAATTCCAACATATCCTTTATAGGAATTATTTTAATTTATAGAGGCAGTAAATCAACTTCAATACGCCTGTTAGGCACTTACTATAAAACCTTTTGTTAAAAAAAAACTATGTTATCTTGAATTCAAATCAGTACAGTATTTATTACTTTACTGTAAGTAAAGCATAGAGAGTGAAATAAATTCGATCACGAGATTTTGAAGGAATTCATTCATGTCTTGGGAGTCCCCCGCATTCGTTTTATGAAGTTTTTTTGATGATGTCTGTTTGGGTGGGAGTGTATCCAAAAGTTTGTGTAGACCCTAGAGTCCACAATCTTTGATGGATCAAATTAACATTTTAAACAAATATTGGCCTCATCATGTAAACGTGCCCTATTAATTGGGAGCAATTACGGATGGATAGGAAAATCAGTTTTTTGGTCAAAACGTGTTTTTACTTATTTTTTTTACTTAAACTATCGACTCTAGAGTCTTATGTTAATATGTCATGTATTATCATGGAAACGACGAAATCAATAACTGAAAAAATCCTCAGATTTTTAAAACAACTGGAAATATGTAACAATAAAATGTATAGTTTTTACTTAGTATTTAATGTGAAAGCTTTGAAGACGATAAAAAAAGCCATTCTGGATCAAAATGACACCTAAATATAGAGCATTATGTGGGCAATGAGTTGAGGTATTTTGTTTTAAAATGAAAAAATCAAATGGCCACTATGGTACATTTTATGTTTTAGAAAATGTTTTTTGAAACTAAATGGCTCATTAAAAAACAATAAAATTTTGTCAAAAAATTAGTAATTTGTAAAAACACTTCGACAAGTTTTAATTACTGCAACGACCAATAAACTTATAGGAACTAAATAGTCATCCTGGACTAATACCTGATATATACTGGTTGGATTTTTTTTTATATTGAAATTTTTTAATTCACTGAAATAAAATTAATGTTTAGAGATTTAATAAAAAAAATTTGAAATGATTTAATGACTTAATATGAGATTTAAGAAGGATAAAATTCTTACATTTTAAAAAATCAACCATAATTTCTAATGTTTTCCATGGTACGATGGATTGTTCTAATCTATAAGTTGTACCCTTGAACAAAATTTAATATTAGATGTAGATTTCTTGTGTTTATGAATCATATCATTTTTGGTAATATTTAAGTAAGTATCAATAATGGGCTGGCTCTGGTCCTATAGAAGAGCTGCTGCCTTGTTGATAGATATCCTGCTTTTTCTATTCTGGTCTAATAGTTCATATTTATTCTTTTTAAAAATTTCTAGATTCTAGCTGTAAATTTTAAAATTTTCATGAAAAACTGACTTCAAATTTTATTTGAGGATGCAAAACTGGCTAATTACTGATATACTATTTTTGAATATATTTATAACCTTATAACAGAGTACGGTACGCAGGAAAAAGCTAATACTCGCTCAGAGTAAATAGGATTTTTAGGCATTGCCAAATCCCTAATGGCTCTCAGGTTTGTCTTTACTTTTTTCAAATACAAACTTTACCTAAACATGATTCCATTGCCACTGAGCTATTCGGAAATGGATTCATTGTTCCTGAGCAGGAAGTACTCTGAAAATGTATAAAACATTTTCGCAGTGCTGTCTTTAATGTGAATTTATAACTGTTAACAAGTTTATTTCTCGAAAAAAGGAAATATGAAAAAAACAAGTTCGGTTACTATATTATTTATAATTCATCACACTACTTAATTAAAAATAAACACAATATAATAAAAATATTATTCACAAAAATATATGTCATACAAGAATAATATAATGAAAAAATATATAAATACATTTTTACAATACTTATAATCTAATTTATAAGGCAGAGTAATACACTTATTCGAATACTGCATTATACATATTAGTATTAATTATTAGAGTAAAAAAAAAGAAGGTAACATTCAGTTGTACAGAGTATGAATATGGGAAGTAAAGGAAGTAAGTTTTGTATACATGAAGCACCTTTTTCCAATTAATGTTTCATTAATACAAAGTTCCTGTGAGTATTTCATAGATTATATATAAATTAGCATTTCATAGGTAAAGGAATAAAAAAAGAAAGAAAAAAAACCATAATACCATGTAATTAAATTACAATTCGTACCATGCTACTTTCAATTATCAACCTTCAATTTAAATAAGAAATATAATGTTAAATTATTTCATTTCAACCTCTCATTGACACCTTTATCATAGATGGAATAAAATATTACAATCTTTTTATCTATTTTCCATTATGAGTCTTCAATCCTCTCACTCCTGGGTATCACAGAGTAAACTGAAATTTTTTCGTTCAAATACTTTTAATGTTATTTATTTTTTTGCTTCGGAGAATTTATTTTCTAAATAGAAGTAAAAGGTTACTTTGTTCATAATGAATCAATTAAATAGAAATAATTAAAACCAAGCCGCAGTATGAGGTCGACGGTCGTCTGGGGACAACTGAACAGCTTTTAATATTTTGTTTGTTTACATTTTAATTCACTCTATTCACTATTAAATTATGTTTTTTTTTTAAATCCATTAAAGGTAGTACGTCAATGATAATCAAGGGCGATTTAGACAAATTAACATTTCGTATAATACAAAAGAAATAAACAAAAATTGATATTCTTTGAAATAAAAATTACAAAGTGTCAATTTTTAATTTTGTGTAATACTACTTTTCTTTGCAAATGTCCAGTTATCAAAAGAGTACCGGCAAAAATGGGTCGGTCGGCAATTTTTTTCCGTTTTATTAATATGCAAAAAAAATTATTGTGAGAAAAAAGAACTGTGTTTGTTTAATTCATGGGCTTTCCTTGTAACAGTATAACATGCTGGGTGGTCTGCAAGTACTGAGCTTATACGCAATGTCCATATATACTGTATAAACAGTAATGAAAAAAATTAATAAAAAGTAAATAATCTATGCTATATAAAAAACAAGATTTCACAATTAACATGTGAAATAAAAAACAACGTCTAAGCAACAGTAAGAAATTCAGAAATGAGACTAAGATCTTCCACCAAAACGACAGAGTCTTCCCCAGAGCCACACTCGTTTAGTTCAAGAGGGAGTCTGACAAAGTTGTTTTGATTGAAAGATCTTTTAGATGTTGATATATATACAAACTAGATTCACAGACAGAGCACACATAAATTCACTACTATATTTCGACCGGTCCGAAGTCAGGCGACGACTCTTATTTCTCTATACCTCAACCTGATGACCTGAGACCGAAATATAGTAGTGATCTACATCACGACATATCATAGTGATCTATGATCTCTTTTATGTGTGCTCCTTCTGTGAATCTAGTTAATTTAGTTCTTAGAATCTTAAAATAGAATTAGAATAGGTTATATATACATATAATTCACTTAAAATAAGTTGTGACACATATAAAGAAAAGTAACAGAGGCGGTCGAAATATTGAAAAGTGGTCCTCTGTTACGTTTCCTTTTAAGTGTCACAAGTTTATTTTAAGTGCTATCAGTCCTTTTAGATCGCATTTCGTTTATCATATATATGCACACACACACACATATGTATATATATATATATACATATATAACAATATTTCACAACAAACACGTGAAATAACAATCACAAAGAAATAATCAAACCACAAAAAAGAAATGAAAAAAAAAAAGATTAACATCTTTCAAGCGGTCTTCGTCAGAGTCAAATCTCAACCAAGGGTCATTGGGTTTTGACTATGACAAAGACCGCTTGTTATGGTTGAAAGATTTTAACCCATTTGTTATTGTGGTTTGAAAAAATATATATAAATAGATATATTCACTATTTTTCTTTATCAAGGTTTAGTCCAACATCAAACAATTCCCAAAAAAAAAATCTTTCAGCCGAACTTTTATCTATATTTCTAGACATATGGGATTGGTATTTTTCATTTGCTGAAGGACTTTACATTATTTTTCGTGTTACAGTACTCTTGAGTTGAGAATCAGCACCGTAGTTGATTAGAACACGAACTAATAATGTAAAGTCTTTCAGGAAATGAAAAATACCAAGCCGTGAAGGTGTCTAGAAATATAGACGAAAACGTTGCCTTAAAGGTTTTTTTTTTTGAGATTTGCGTTACGATGGACCAAACTTCTTTACATGAAATTGTGTAGAATATAAGCGGTCCAGAAAAGAAAACATTAGATATATATATATATACTAATTTCCATATCGTTTTATATCAATTTTCTCTATGAAAAAATATATTGGAAATAAATAAAGTTCACTCAGTGTTATTTATGATTTTAATGTTGCACAGTTTTATTTTGCTTTCTTCTCCTCACATTGAAAACCCTGAATTGGGGATACTGTGTAACTGACTAACTGTGATTACAGTAACTCTATAGTTATGATTTTTTGAAAGGAGTAAAAGACACTGCGACTTTCCTGCACTATTCGTAAAGAAACTTCGAATTCCTCTTCCATTCGATTTCTAATTACTCATGCTACTGGAGCGATATGGAACAAGACATATCACCCAGTAGACAGACATGAGAATTTTAGAATAGATTCTTCCATCATTTAGATTTTAAGATAATATATTAATTTTTTTTTATCATAATTGTTTTCAATTTTTATTCGAAGAAACTAACAATTTATTTATCTATTATTTGGATACTAAAATATAGACTTTGGGAAGCAAAACATACTTAAAATTGTCATTTCAAAAGGGTTAAGAGTGCGAAAATGGCTGAGAACTTGTTTTGTTTTAAAAAATCCAAAGGAGAGGATCATAACGCCAAACAATTTTAAACAATATATCAGATTAAATTTAACATTTTTCTTCTACTACTGCCCAAAACCTGTCCCATTTCCTCCTGCTATTCCTGAGCCGACATTATAGAGGAAGAAATTCAAATCACGTATTTATACATAATTTACTTAACGGTTTTAAGTTAACAAAAATTGAAAATTAATTTTGGAACACACAAAATCAATTATTCTAGAATGTGACCCTCATAAATGATACAATAATTTATCATGAGACATCTAATCGACATACCAATCAATCTGACAGTAGTATGTTACCAACAATTCGGGTATCAAAATCGGCAAAAAGCGTTTTACAACTTATAGATTTCAACATTCTACTTTTTATGAAAAGAAAAACCCGCTATTTTGACAGGTTTCTATATCAGAATTCATACAAAATTACTACTACATTTGACTTACATAATAATCTTGTTTTTCAGTATCTCAGTATACAATAGAGTCGACACAATTCTTTGTATTACATACAAAAGTCCGTCATCAAATACTAACAGAAAAAGCTAAATGTTAACAAAATTTATTCATAGATGATATTTTTTTTACAAAGAAATATGAAACACAACTTCCATTATATACAAATAATTCGGAAAAATTAAAAACATTTTTTAAGACAACAGGACAGAATGGATAATTCAAACTATTTTGAATCTAGTACAGTTGATTTAACTTGCTTTGTTAAAAACAAAACACAAGACTAATAAATTATAATTATTCTAATCTTATTTCAGAATATATTTAGAAAATGTCAAATTTTTATTAATAATAAATTGAATCTACACAATTAAAGAATAGCTATTAAAGAAACTAATGATTTAAGAGTATTTACTATATAATGCAACTTGAATATCAAGTATCGTTCAACCAATGATCAGAAATAAACTACAGGTTGTGACAACGTTTCAAATTTTTGGTAGAGAGTAAGGAGAAAGAAATTCGATTACAGAAGAACAAAATAAAGAAAAGATATAGTTTTCTGTATAATCAGGCACTTTGCTGTCGAACAAGATCTTCCATGATTACTCCCTCGATTCTGAATTCGGCAAAAAGTTGACTGAAATCAGTGCATCAGTGCTCATGGTGCATTTTGCAATTATTTGTGAAACTGTAGTTTTAGTATAGTAACATAAATATATATTATAACGGTGATAAGAGGGATGGAGTTCAGTGACGACAGGTGATCAATGGTTCAATGAATCGAAAGTAGGGGAAGGGGAGGGGAGGGGAGGAGTGGGAGGAGGTATACTGGATAAAAAGAAAAGGGATTTTCAAAGGTCACTTGAAATTTCTTCTTTTATAATTAATATATAATAAAAACAATAACAAGTTTAAAAATAACTTAGAAAGCATAAAAGAAAAAAAATTACACACTTACAGTGACGAATTCTCAGTTAAACCGTCTTCAGTAAAAAAAGAGGAGTCTGGAGGAGCAATCTGGAGAGTGAGGTTACCATCACTTCGCTGGCGTGCTTCGAATCCCTTTTTTTCTCCTGATGACGTTTAACCGAAAATTTGAAACTATTATAAATGTTATTTAAAACTAACCTTTAGCTTTGGCAGCTTAATTTGAACTTGAAAATTGACGAAAATCAGATTGGTTTCACCGATGTCTATATATTTATGAGTTTAAAACCGAAAAAAAGTAACACAGAGTAAAGAAACACACTTACAAACTCAAATTTTCGGGCAATCCGTCTTCAGGAGAAAAGAGAAAGGGAGATGAAGCACGTTGTAAAACAAACGGCAAGTAACCCGTCAGTTGCCGTGGCGTCTACAATGTGCTTAGTTTCTCTTTTCTCCTGAAGTCAGATTGCGCGAAAATTTGAGTTTGTAAGTGTGTTTCTTTGCTCTGTGTGTTACTCTTCTCCAATTTTGAGCTCATATTGTGTCCAGTTTGGATCGTCTTTCCGATTTTTTAAGTGTATATATATACATTTATATGTTTGAATGAAAAATCTGTTTAGTGAAATTTGATTTATTTAGTTCCCTTGAGTGAACAGTGTTGAGGTTATTTGTAATGTTATCTTATTAGTCTAGTCGAAGGTTTTGTCCGGCTAACATTGTTGTTCCCTTAAATAATGTAAATTTCATTTTCTTAGTTAAAAAAATTCTTACTTCTGTAAGTAATATTGTTTTATGTATCTCTGAAATATTTCTGCTTGTAATATTCATAAGTTGTAACAATCCATTTTCATATTGTGTATATGTTTGATGTTGATATGTGATTTCTTATTATCCTTTGTTTGTAGGCCTATGAAAAAGGTTTTAAATAAAACCGAAACGTTGGCAACGAGAGTTTGATTTTTTATCCTGGAAAATTGACCGAACCCCGATTAGAGAACACACCTATACTATCAAACGGTCGATATATTATTGAATCTGTTATATATATATATATATATATATAACAACATTTCACAACAAACACGTGAAATAACAATCACAAAGAAATAATCAAACCACAAAAAAGAAATGAAAAAAAAAAGATTAACATCTTTCAAGCGGTCTTCGTCAGAGTCAAATCTCAACCAAGGGTCATTGGGTTTTGACTATGACAAAGACCGCTTGTTATGGTTGAAGGATTTTAACCCATTTGTTATTGTGGTTTGAAAAAATATATATAAATAGATATATTCACTATTTTTCTTTATCAAGGTTTAGTCCAACATCAAACAATTCCCAAAAAAAAAAATCTTTCAGCCGAACTTTTATCTATATTTCTAGACATATGGGATTGGTATTTTTCATTTGCTGAAGGACTTTACATTATTTTTCGTGTTACAGTACTCTTGAGTTGAGAATCAGCACCGTAGTTGATTAGAACACGAACTAATAATGTAAAGTCTTTCAGGAAATGAAAAATACCAAGCCGTGAAGGTGTCTAGAAATATAGACGAAAACGTTGCCTTAAAGGTTTTTTTTTTTTTTTTTTTTGAGATTTGCGTTACGATGGACCAAACTTCTTTACATGAAATTGTGTAGAATATAAGTGGTCCAGAAAAGAAAACATTAGATATATATATATACTAATTTCCATATCGTTTTATATCAATTTTCTCTATGAAAAAATATATTGGAAATAAATAAAGTTCACTCAGTGTTATTTATGATTTTAATGTTGCAGAGTTTTATTTTGCTTTCTTCTCCTCACATTGAAAACCCTGAATTGGGGATACTGTGTAACTGACTAACTGTGATTACAGTAACTCTATAGTTATGATTTTTTGAAAGGAGTAAAAGACACTGCGACTTTCCTGCACTATTCGTAAAGAAACTTCGAATTCCTCTTCCATTCGATTTCTAATTACTCATGCTACTGGACCGATATGGAACAAGACATATCACCCAGTAGACAGACATGAGAATTTTAGAATAGATTCTTCCATCATTTAGATTTTAAGATAATATATTAATTTTTTTTTATCATAATTGTTTTCAATTTTTATTCGAAGAAACTAACAATTTATTTATCTATTATTTGGATACTAAAATATAGACTTTGGGAAGCAAAACATACTTAAAATTGTCATTTCAAAAGGGTTAAGAGTGCGAAAATGGCTGAGAACTTGTTTTGTTTTAAAAAAATCCAAAGTAGAGGATCTTAACGCCAAACAATTTTAAACAATATATCAGATTAAATTTAACATTTTTCTTCTACAACTGCCCAAAACCTGTCCCATTTCCCCCTGCTATTCCTGAGCCGACATTAAGAGGAAGAAATTCAAATCACGTATTTATACATAATTTACTTAACGGTTTTAAGTTAACAAAAATTGAAAATTAATTTTGGAACACACAAAATCAATTATTCTAAAATGTGACCCTCATAAATGATACAATAATTTATCATCAGACATCTAATCGACATACCAATCAATCTGACAGTAGTATGTTACCAACAATTCGGGTATCAAAATCGGCAAAAAGCGTTTTACAACTTATAGATTTCAACATTCTACTTTTTATGAAAAAAAACCCGCTATTTTGACAGGTTTCTATATCAGAATTCATACAAAATTACTACTACATTTGACTTACATAATAATCTTGTTTTTCAGTATCTCAGTATACAATAGAGTCGACACAATTCTTTGTATTACATACAAAAGTCCGTCATCAAATACTAACAGAAAAAGCTAAATGTTAACAAAATTTATTCATAGATGATATTTTTTTTACAAAGAAATATGAAACACAACTTCCATTATATACAAATAATTCGGAAAAATTAAAAACATTTTTTAAGACAACAGGACAGAATGGATAATTCAAACTATTTTGAATCTAGTACAGTTGATTTAACTTGCTTTGTTAAAAACAAAACACAAGACTAATAAATTATAATTATTCTAATCTTATTTCAGAATATATTTAGAAAATGTCAAATTTTTATTAATAATAAATTGAATCTACACAATTAAAGAATAGCTATTAAAGAAACTAATGATTTAAGAGTATTTACTATATAATGCAACTTGAATATCAAGTATCGTTCAACCAATGATCAGAAATAAACTACAGGTTGTGACAACGTTTCAAATTTTTGGTAGAGAGTAAGGAGAAAGAAATTCGATTACAGAAGAACAAAATAAAGAAAAGATATAGTTTTCTGTATAATCAGGCACTTTGCTGTCGAACAAGATCTTCCATGATTACTCCCTCGATTCTGAATTCGGCAAAAAGTTGACTGAAATCAGTGCATCAGTGCTCATGGTGCATTTTGCAATTATTTGTGAAACTGTAGTTTTAGTATAGTAACATAAATATATATTATAACGGTGATAAGAGGGATGGAGTTCAGTGACGACAGGTGATCAATGGTTCAATGAATCGAAAGTAGGGGAAGGGGAGGGAGGGGAGGAGTGGGAGGAGGTATACTGGATAAAAAGAAAAGGGATTTTCAAAGGTCACTTGAAATTTCTTCTTTTATAATTAATATATAATAAAAACAATAACAAGTTTAAAAATAACTTAGAAAGCAATAAAAGAAAAAAAATTACACACTTACAGTGACGAATTCTCAGTTAAACCGTCTTCAGTAAAAAAAGAGGAGTCTGGAGGAGCAATCTGGAGAGTGAGGTTACCATCACTTCGCTGGCGTGCTTCGAATCCCTTTTTTTCTCCTGATGACGTTTACCGAAAATTTGAAACTATTATAAATGTTATTTAAAACTAACCTTTAGCTTTGGCAGCTTAATTTGAACTTGAAAATTGACGAAAATCAGATTGGTTTCACCGATGTCTATATATTTATGAGTTTAAACCGAAAAAAGTAACACAGAGTAAAGAAACACACTTACAAACTCAAATTTTCGGGAATCCGTCTTCAGGAGAAAAGAGAAAGGGAGATGAAGCACGTTGTAAAACAAACGGCAAGTAACCCGTCAGTTGCCGTGGCGTCTACAATGTGCTTAGTTTCTCTTTTCTCCTGAAGTCAGATTGCGCGAAAATTTGAGTTTGTAAGTGTGTTTCTTTGCTCTGTGTGTTACTCTTCTCCAATTTTGAGCTCATATTGTGTCCAGTTTGGATCGTCTTTCCGATTTTTTAAGTGTATATATATACATTTATATGTTTGAATGAAAAATCTGTTTAGAAACAAAATAAACCAAAATTAAAACTATTCGGGTTTGCATTTATGATACATAATGTAGAATCATAAATGTGATTTGCGTTAATTAAGTAAAGCTCCAATGAAAAATTATTTATACATTGGAATGATAAGAAAATGTATACTAATTATTAGAAACTAATCTATATATATATATATATATTATAATATATATATAATACTATATATATAGAAGAAAGAAAGAAAAGCCAGAAGAAAGAAAAATCGCCCGAAGGATCGAGGCCACCAGCTTAAAGTTGGTGAGTGCAGAAGCTGCTGCAAATTTTAACAACATATATATATATATATTTGTAAATTTTGGTAGCAGTCCTTACTGTATACACATACATACACACTGAAAATTAGGCCATATTTAGCTGAAACTTGCTTTTTCATAAGATTTTCGAGTTTCCTGAATAACGATCTTGTTACTGTATCCACAGAATATAGTAATTACCAATCTACATACTAAATGAACACGTTTCTTTGATAGCTAAATTCATAGAACTTTAAAATAGCTTCAAACTGGAAGATTTTTAACAGGAACATAAATAAGTTGAAACAAGCATTCACAAACAACGGCTATTCTAATGAAAACTTTGATAAGATTATTAAAGATTATCTACATACGAGGGAAAATCAAAAAAAGAAATGAAGAAACAACTGGACCATGCATAAGATATACTATAGAAACCAATATTCGGACCAACAAAGTAGATGAAAGGGTATTAAAAGACATTATAAAAACCAACATAAGATGTAAAAAAACTCCAACGGTAGAGTCTCCATGGTCACATATTATAAAAGCCCTACCATAAGCAGCCTTTTTATGACTAACAGAAACCACTGCAAGGATTCTCCATTGAAAGAAACGAATCTGGTGTACGAGTACAAAGGATATTATGGGGACTGCAAAACTCAGAAACACTGATACATTGGAGTAACTACGACTACACTTTCTAGGAGACTCACTATGCACCTGATATCTGGAGCCCCTAGAAAGCACACAGAGTAAGTCCATCATTCTAAGTTAACTAGAGAAGCTCTTGTTGAAGGAACAAAAATAATAAAAAAAGAAAGAGATCAACATGACTTAGAATAACAGAAGCCATACTTATTAATAAAAAGAAGCCATACATTAATAAACAATTAGAAACTAGTTCAAAAGTTCTGAAATTGTTTAAATCAACTTCAAGCCAATTAGGGCCTCTCCCAGGTAGCTGCAACGACGCCCTAGGTCACTCAACCCTCACCGATTAGAAAAGCAACTTTAATCCCAGCAACACATTCCACCTTTCTTATATAAAGCATTAAACTTCTAAATGCATCCATCTTGATAATGGCTGAGGACAGCAGAAACATGTGTTCATTTGGCATGTCGATTGGTAATTTACTATATTATGTATATACTATATTATATATATATAATTACTGATATAACCTAAATGAAGCAAGGAAGGGGATTTGAGTCTAGCAGAATAGTTTTTCATTATGTTGGCGCCTTGTTTTCATTGTTTCAGTATAAGAAAATTTATGTTCTAGGTTTTTTTCACCTATTTCGCGAATAGTTCTAAAATATGTAAGGGAAATCTAATTAAAGATTTTTATCTTGTTAAAAATGTATATGTCTAATAACGATAATATAATGATTGAAGATATAATATTTCAAAGTAAATATCAGATTTATGTTCAATAAAAAAAAAAATGAAATAACTGAATTCATCTTATAAACAAATAATATATATATTTGAATAAAGGATAACCATTTCTTGTAATTTCACTTACTCAAAGCCACACGAAGATTAACATTTTAGAGGGATATGTGAAACATCGCCGAGTAAAAGTAATAGATACGAGACTAATAATAATAGAAGAACACTGAATCAGGTAAGAGGAAATAATTCGGTTATGTTTATAGTATACTCAAATCTGAGAATAGGACTCAAGGAAAGACTTAGCAGATTACATCAGTTGAGGAAAGTATTATACATACTGAGACAGTTCAGGAACGCTCTATCCCACCTCCTCCAACGATGCAAGAGGACAAAATGTTTGAATCTCCAACCCAGATTGACTCTATAATGATTTCCAGTGACAATATTGTTTTTTATAAACTTTTTAAAAATGTGGCATTAACAACTTGATTAAAAAAAAAATTTTCTTAGTGAGTTTCATGCCGGAAATAATAAAACGTTATGAACTACAGCTATGAAAGTTGTTGATAATAACTTTTGAAGGTATGTTGAACAACTTGCAACATAAGTTGAAAACAGTTGTTATGTTGGGAATCCCAATGGCAACGCTTCTACACATATCAGCAAGAAAACTTGAAAGAGTGGCAGCCTAGTTCACCAATGTCTCCCTTCTCCAAACTAATTATAAGAGAAGGGGGAGGGGGATAGCTAGGTCCGCAAATATTCCTTCGGATAGCCAAACACAAACTGCTTCGACTGGCGGATGACTCAGGCGACTAACTTTATTTTAAAACCATTTAGAAAGATACAACTTTTCAAGGGTCACGGTGGCAAGAGCCGCCAGTTTTCAAAGCGCCGTTTCTTACACACTTTCAGAGATCTGTTAACAATGGAAAATAATACAAAACTATCTTAAGAAATTACATTGATTGTTTTTTTTTTAATTGAATGTAAAAATTATAATAAATTTCAAGGGAACTAGAATGAAAACATTATATTTTGTAAACTACTGATTGCTCAAACTGAAAGCACAAAGAGATTCCTGTTTTTTTTTCAGATCTATTTGACAATCTGTATAACATTTTAAATAAAAAGAAGAGGGGGAGAGCTCCAAGTCATACAGGACGACCTGATGCATAATATCAAGGAAAATCGGTGTCACCAAAAAAACAAACAAGCTTAACATGAATAAAATATATATAACTTGTTCAAATGATTTGATTTAAAAGAAATTAATGATTAACTGGAAGTAATAATAAGTAAATGCTGAAATATCATTAAACTTTGACCTGAAAACACAGATTCTTACATTCCCTTTAAAAAACTATTGAAGAAATTATCACTTCATTAGGACAATAGTTAAAACAACTAAACAACAGTTTAAAAACAATTGTTTATTATTTTGAATTATTTCCAGAGTTCAGGTTTGATATGAATTTATTAATTGTGTTATATACGACGTAATTTATCCCTATAAACGGCAAAAATTATAAGCGTTTAGTTATAATATTGCAGATGAAAATTTAACCCTCTTGTAACCAGGAGTTTCAAAATTATTAAAATGAATTCAACTTCGGAGCGAAGTTCTATTATACGGTAGTCTACAAATGTAAAAGTATACTACTTAACCAGCTTTCGGAGTCCCTTAAAAAAAAATCTGTTTCGGGATCACGATTGTTTAAACATCAACGTTTCAGAGTAAGAATAAAAAAAAATTGTTCGGATTCGACATTTAAGAGCGAGCTTCAGGAAAAAACTCATTTCAAAGGAGCCTACTGGCTCAACATGGATTCGGAGTCATCAAAACATCTGTTTGGGACACAAGATTTGTTGTGGGCCAGCTTCAGCTCAAACTCATTGAAGGGTAGTCTTACTGTTCAATCAGGCTTTCGGAGTCATTAAAAAAAAAACAACTTTTTGGTTCGAAGCCAACATGTTTATGGTACAGCCCATGTAAAAGTAGTTCTAACGAGTATTTCGGAGTATTAAAACGAAGTTCCGTTTTGAAGCAAACCTTAATTAAGATGAAAGTTATATAATAGCTCTCGTGACAGAAACAACAAAAGACCACAAAAGTCGCTACAGTACTTGCTACTTTACAGCCAAGATTGCAAGAAAACTGAGTTTGAGCAGACAAGCCTTCAGTCCTACGAAAGCCAATAAAACAAATTTAACCATCACACCAGAATACTGCATTTACTGTTTCATACAACAGAGGAGTTCTCAGCGCAATAACACCTGTGTCATGTACAAGAACGCTTCATCAATACTTTTATAAAACATCCACGTTTTGAACGGACAGAATGAATATGAATTACACTTTAATAATATGAATAATAAATATATTTGAAAATAAAACACTTTCAGTCTTATTATAGTCTTTTTTTATAATGGTAAAAAAACGTGGGAAAATCTGAATTCCAACATTTGGACTGGCTTTCAAGTTCACCCGCCTCTCCAAGTGGACTCTTAAATTTTACAACACTGCAAGGGGGTCAGAAACGATCCAGTGACGAGAAGATAAACAAGACATCATTGTTCGGGTCACACAAAATTAATTTTTTTTTTCTTTTAGTTGTAAAATAAATAAAAAACAACAACTACAGTTGATTTGTGACCACAATATCGATAAACAGGGAAGTACTTGTTAAGGCCTTTGGGAAACATTAGAGCTAAAGTTTTGTCTAATTTATTTCACATCAGACACAATAAACAGTTATTCTACAGTCAACTATGTATTATTAACAATATGAATAAATATTTAATTCATTTAATTTCTAATATCAAACTAGACTGTAGAGTAAGGTTTCCTTCTATTTTATACGCCTGTGTAATTAATATTGTTGTGCATAATATCAATAATTAGACTAAACGATGACACCAATTATTTTTTTCAACCAAAAATTTCAATAATGAAAGAAAATTAACAAGATAAGTGGTGAAAGGAGAAAAAAAGCCAAATAAGAACTAATCAGAACGCATAAAGAAAGATAAACGCAATTAAACAGAATCTGGAAAAATACACTGGAGGATCTAAGAAAAACTAATTTAATGGTGTTCATATCTTAGGTGTCATTATTAATAGCCACACTCCAGTATTCTTGGACATGAACTTAAATCAAAATTGGTATTATTAATAGCAAATAAAACAAATAACGTACCCTTCTTTGATTGCTATAAAACATTATTTCTATATTACGCTTTTTTTCTTTTTTCTCATTTTTTAATAAAGTTAACTCAAAATAGTTTTATATTATCACAATTTTTTTACAGTATTTTTCATTAATAATAAATGATAATGAAAAGTAGTGAATTTGCGTATCTATTGTCTAAATGAATTTTTTTTTAATATTTAAAATATTATCAAAGCAGCGAGTTTAAACATTTAAATTCAAGTGTTTCTACTTGAAGCATGATAAGAAAGCTGAGTGGCACCGAAACACAACTGCGATGAAATCATCAGGATAGTAAACATTTAGAATATAACTTCATCATTTCCCTTAGCTTTTGTCTGTATGAAACGTACTGAATGTAGTTTTTGTAATTTTTCAATTTATAGTCGTTCATCTGTTTGAACTTTACATGGAACAATAATAAAAAAAATGCCAGAGAAGTTGATGGAAATGAAAACAATAAAAAAATAAGAATTAACTGTTAAGACTGACTGACAAAATGACAGACTGATACATCTAAATACATCAACATCTAAACCACAATAAGAAAAATGACTAAGATCTTTCAACTACTAAGGCGTTGATACTGGAAATGTTTAGAAACTAGTGTAGTCGAGAAGAAAACTTACAAGGAATGATAATTTTTTATTCTAATGATGTATGAAATAACCTCTTAGAGGACAATAGAACAATATTAAACAAAACTCCAAAACTTGAATATTAAAGAAAAAACACCATGTTATTAAAGTAATGACACTTTCATTTTATTAAGGAACATGAAAATTAATTTTCATTTATCATGACACACTTTTATTAAGTTTTCATCCGCCTAATAATTGATAACATGGTCTATTTAAGAACTTTATCAATAAATGTAGATAATTCAAAACATGAAACAGTCTTCTACAACATTGAAGTTAGTTCTGTTGTATTTTCTATGTGTTCTTCTCTTGATATAATAATAATAATAATTGGATGTTCTTAAATAAAGAATATTCAAAGGAAACCGCATTTCAGCTGTCTTTACGATAGCGAGACGGTGAAATGTTATCGTTAACTGATTTCTTATAAAGAAAAGGCAAGGTGATGAATTTAACAAAAACTAGGCCTTAACCATCTATAAACATTGTTCAATTGTAATCAGGTTTTCAAGAAGAAAAAATACGAAGAAACTTCTTTAAGACAATAAACTGAGTCCACCAAAAGTAGTATACACAGAAGGCTTCGCACAGTAATCGTGGGTTTTGTTTGGCTATCATAAGTATACTATTGGTTATATTTCTTACTTTTAATAAGTTCATGCTGGAATTTTCTTTATTTCTTTTTGAATCATCAAGTCTATCTATAATAAAAAATAATTTAAATATATGAAAAAAGAAACTGGATGTTAAAAGTGTATTTGAATTCCTAAAATACAAACAGCATTGTAATACTCACGGTTCTCAAAGTTCTTAAATTCGACTGTAATATTTTATTTTTAAATTAAATACGTTCAGTGTATACCAACTTTTGGACCAATCTATAGATCAATGCATATTACTTAAATAAACTGCTTATATAATTAAAGGGAAATTAAAAAAAATTATTTAATTAATATTATTTTAGATATAAATTTTTAGGTAAAAAATTGAATTAAATTTAATTTTTTTCTGAAAGAAATAATGATAAGTTTTTTGTAAAAATCAGATAAATTTTATAATCGAAAGAGCAAATGAAAGTAAGAAATTCTCTTATTTTTTAAAGATGAAGGAAAAATAGAATTAATTTTCAAAAGTAAATCCTCGGATATTTTGTTAACTAATTGGTAAGATTATATATTAGCTTAATATTTAATATACTGGAATGAGAGTGGCTATTATATGTAAATGAAATGTAAGCTCTACTGTAGTTGAAGAGTGGGTGTTTTGAAACTAGAAGCGTTTGTTGGTGTCAAAAGAAGAAGAAGAGGACGAGGAGGAGGAGAAGGAGACAAAGAGAGATTGGTGTTGGAGGGGACGTCTGACTCAGGCATGGTAGTCCATGGTCTTGATGAACTCGATGGCCGAGCAGAACTGTGTCCAGCAGTACTGCTCCTCCCCTTCGAGCCGGCTGCCGTAAAATGTGCTCACATACTCTATCGTGCTCATCAGTGATGGCGGGTTGCTCTAAACAAACATTTCAACACATCCTCAACAAGCCAATAATACTAAATCTCCTCTCTACACTTCAAATGGATATCCTTCGCACCAGCTTGATCTCCTTACAAAGTAAACAAACAATTATACTCCTCACAATGGTGCAACATAAGACTTGACAGGGAAATTAAAATTACCTTATATAAAAGACGATTAGAGAAAAATTCAATCAATGAACTATAGTTTATAGGCACAGTGGGCCTCAGGAACTCTACATCATAATAGTTGAGGGAGCTTACATTCTTGCCTCAGGACTGGTAGAGGTTCCGAGGTCCATAGTCACTTTGACCCTGCGTACCTTGACCTGCTGAAAAACTGATTAATGAATAAGTTGAATGAAGAAGAGTCTCAGCAGGATGGGGAACCACCACACTGTCTCCTCAGGAGAAAACAGCATCTGCACTCATACTGCCAGACAAATGGATTGGACGATCTGCCAGATCTCACATCCTGCAACTTTTGTGGGTGTTTGTAAAAAGACTAGTCTATGTGTCTCCACTTTATTAAAGATCTGGATGAACTGAAGGTCCGTATAAGAGACTTCCGCAATGCTGTCGACGCGTTTGGCAAGCACTATCCACATGGCGCGAGACAAGCGGTCCTTACACTGAACATATCTTATCATTACATAAGAGATACTTGAGATTCAAAGTTTTCATAATATAACATTGGCTTTTCTATATCCTTGAGAAATTCAATGTCAAAATGTGGCCAAAACCCATGGCACATCCTGCACAACAACATAGAGACTTCAGATGTTCAAACACACAATCCTATGGCCTTATACTTCGACCATCAATGACGTTATTGCCAGCTTACATTTTTTTCCTTTCTTTTCTAAATTAATTAAGATCTATATAAGGATTGAAGAAGGAAAACTCCAGGGACATAAACAAAAAAATAAGGACACATTCAAAAGAGAAAATGGAACTAATGACAAATGTATTTGGTAAATATTTCAAAAAATATGAAGTATTCAATAGAAATAAATTAAAACTCATCAATCGTATCTTTAAAGTATTAATAAACAAAAAAATGACAAAGAAGCACTATGAAAAAAAATATCTTTTTTAAAACACATAATACAAGTGAAATCATAAATTTAAAAAGTAAGCAGGTTACAGACTAGCTGGGAGTACTACAACAGCGAATCAACAAGGGACTTAGTGGACTCACCTGTTTTTCATAAAGTTATGTTTTGCGAAAGTGTTTCGAGACATGTAATTCTAAAGTGTTCATAACCTATAGTGACTGCTGTACAAGTTCGTTCTGACAATGAAATTCTAATTTAAAATTATAGAAAAATTTCAGTAATGAAGTAAAAAACAACAGTGTGGTGATAATACGAATAATGATTGTTGAAGTAGATTCCTTGTGTTTGAGCCTCTTCAGTACCTTTATATTGTAGGTACACTTTAATATTTACAAAATATAAATAGAAACGGTTGGATCTCATCATTGCTAATATGAGAACATACCAGTAAATATACTCTTAATTAGTACAAGTTGAACCTCCTTAATCCGTTATTCTTTCATTTCCAGTATCCGGTATTTCAGAGACATTTTTGTTTGTAACTTGGAGTTACAGTACCTGAATGTACCTGTGTCGGGTTCCCAATCCGTGACAGTGGCGTAAGTGTACCGTATATACATTTTATGTTTAATTTTCTATTTACTGAAGTTACTTTCTTTACTTCTAATTTTATTTAAATTCATCATTTTCTTTAATGTGAGTTTTACTTCTGTTTTGTTTTTCCTCGACTTATTTTATATTTTTCTTACTTCCAGATAAACATCATTGTTGCACAAGTACAGTGCAACATATAATAACTATTTCGTAATGTTATACAATTCTGTAGCACTTACTGGTCATGATGTATTCTAGATTATTTTCTTTACAGTTTAACTGCTTCTAGTTGTAAAAATAAATGCTTACAACTAGAACATACAAGTATTCTCAACGTGTTTTGCTATACACATCTGCACGTATATATTAATGTAATACAACTATCAAATATCAAAACAATGTTACAACTACACTTGTACAGCATAATGTAGGGTAGTGCGTATATATGGAGGGTAGGTATTTTGGGGATCACCTAAAGTTCGAAAGTTTTCATGGTCCGGCAAGTCCAAGGTTGGGTGGTAGCCGGATTAGGAAGGTTCAACCTGTAGTAAGAGATATATATATGGAAACAAACCAACCATGATGATGACGTAGACAAGGACAGGTATGAGGTCATCAGCGGTGGGGGAGCAGGAGAGCGAGAGCAGCTTGGTGATGGTCGCGATTGCTCTGAGGACACAGTGAATCTTATCTCTGGGAGTCCTGTAGGCGCCCAGCTGCAGGAACTCGGTCTGGGCCGACAGCCAAGGGCACTCGTAATGGAACACCTGTCAATCAAGTAACAACACTTTCAGACAACTAGCACATAGTGTCGACCAGACAAGGGTCTTCACTTGAGTGAAAGCTCTCTTTACCCCAGTCAACAACGACGGAGTGGAAAATTATATTGGGAAACCTACGAGCTACACATACAGGGTACGAGACGTACAGCTATGTCACTGCTCCTTATGAGCCGTCTTCCGCATTAAATACGCACAGGAACAACGAACGAATAAGCACGCTTGTTATTGGGTTTTGATATTGGACTTGTGGTTCTAGAACCAAGGTTAGAAGCCATCTTGAACCCTGAGTGTGAATGATTGTTTGATGTTAAAGAACTGAGAAATCAAAAGGTTCATTAGATATACAGATATAACCCAGTGAAGAAATACCACAAGGAAGTAAATCCTTATAATTGGGGGACCAGGTTAGCTCAGTGGTTAACGTACTTCCCTCTGAACGGGCAGGACCGGGGTTTGATAGCCACCTGGTCCTCGATTTATTCACGTGGGAGGTGAATAAATCTAAGACTGTCGTCCCTCAGAGAAGACGTTAAACCGTCGGTCCCGAGCCTGTACGATGTCAGGTATTCCTTAAAGATCCCTACTCTAGATACACTTGAGTTACGCAAAATTTAGGACTCATAATGTAGAACCAATAGGTAATGCGGCTTGCCAATTACTAAAATGGGAGCTAAATAATAAATGAGCCACAATTTCCACCCCTAGAACAGCACTAAAAGGCAAAAGAGACTTATAAGTATGGGCGTTGGAAAATACACAAACAAGCAAATCCCTATATTAATAGACAAATGAAAACTGTTCCCATATTGCAGTTCCCATTTTTTAAAAAAAATGTATAATTTAGGGGACACGATTGTAGTTTTCTATCTACACCTCCAATAGATAATGAACTAAAACAGATATCACAACTTAATTTAAAAGATGTGAACTTAGTTACTATATACAGATATAGGAACTCATATCAGGAAGAAAATGGCTGATTGGCCTCTTCGCATTAGTGTTATTCAAAGAACACTTTCCCAACACGTCGTCCAAAACTATGTATAAATAATGAAATGAACATGTTTTATATATTGAACATTTTTAAGATATATAAAACTGAATTACTAGAAAAAGGTATACATTACTTTAGGAATGCGAAGGTCACGATGATCAGGTGTGATAAGTTTGGAGAGTTTTGTTATATGTTCACGAAGGACCCTGAAACAATGTATACAAAGTTAGAAAACTTAAATCATATACAAATATACGTCTCCATGACCAAGACATGTAGGATTCAAATTTTGTTGGGAGAAAGATGAACTCCTTGAGTTTATTCTTTTTGATATTGAGGGTTTTTTGATGAACATCATTTACACTAAAAATGAATTCTTACTTTACATACACCCATTAAAACCGAAAGAAACGCGAATGGAACCAAAACACTGACTCCCTCTCATTATTTTGACCTCGTTAATGGTCGTTTTCAGGAGAGAAAGTGGTACCGTGAAAACACTACAGTCATTATATATATATATATATATATATACAACTAAAAAATGATTGATCGGGATGCGGTCAGTTTCTTCCACTTTTTAATTCAAACTCTCATTGCCGACGTTTCGATTTTATTCAAAATCTTTTTCATAGGCATAAGTAGGAGTATTGGCAATTGAAGGAACTATTACATTTTCATTTCTGAACTAGTAATGACTCTTAAACTATTCCACTTTGTAAAAAGTGGAAGAAACTGACCGCATCCCGATCAATCATTTTTTAGTTGTATATCTGTCACACGGTCGAGAAGTTATTAGTGTTTATATATATATATATATATATATATATATATAAAAAGATTTCACATAAACACGTGAAACAACAATAAATTTATTGTTGTTATTGTTGTTGTTGTAATTAGAGACGTTCGTCTCTAATTAAATTTAATAGATCTAATATTATAAACATTAGTAACGGTCTCTTCAAACTTGATACTTTCGTCACGAGGGCAATAGCCTCTTCAAAGAGGGTTGACAGCTAGCGGATAGTTTTTTTTACTTTTTCTTACTGTACTCCTTTGTTTCCCCAAACATCCCTTTCTGGACATTAGTCCTTTCCTGTGCTTTCACCCTTTTAAAATACCACTCTTCCCTCCCACTCTTCTCAACTCCTCACCAGATGTTTTCTGCATCTAGTGTTCAGTTGGGTTTTTGACTCTGACGAAGACCGCTTGTTACGGTTGAAAGATCTTAGTCTTGTTTTCCCTTTTCTTATTGTGGTTTGATCATATATATATAAATATTGATAAAAGTATCGACCGTGGAAACTCTCATCGCTTTAATTTGAACCTGAAGAACTGGCCCTGATAAACTTGTACTTTGTTTCTACTTCTCGGTCGACACTTTATCAACATTTATATAATCAACGTTCAAACCACAATAAGATATGAAAAAAAAAGACCAAGATCTTTCAACTGTAACAAGCGGTATTCATCAGTCAAATCCTAACTCAGTAGAGATTTGACTCTAACAAATACCGCTTGTTACGGTTAAAAGATCTTAGTCTTTTTTTTTCATTTCTTATTGTGGTTTGAATGTTGGTTGTTATTTTATATGTCTATTTTTGAAATCTTGTTATATATGTATAGAAATTAAAAGAAACGGTCCATAGGGCTTTAGGTAAAAATTATAACGAAAGCAATACAAAGAGACACATACATAACTCACTTCTCTATTTCGACAATCGTCATCATCAGGAGGCGAAGTGTCACTTCCTGGTTCTCTTAAGCACATATATTTCAGTTCTCAGAAGTAAACTAAATAAACTTACACAATAGAATTATACACTTACAGTATAAACAGCCATAAAATGTTCGGTTTAAACATCTTCAGGCGGAGGAGAAGGGAGAAGAAGCAGCGCTGCAGCAAAATGACGTGCGCAAACGATAGAAAGAAGGAAGGAGATCAAAGTAAATCAAAAGAAATTAACATAAATAGCTGAAATTAAACAAGTTGAAAAGATGGTATAACATAACTGAAGATAAAAAAAAAATTAAACTTAAACTTAAAATTTAATAATAATAAAAAAAAGAAATGAACAATTAAAAACTAAAGAATTCAATAAAACAATTAAGTATAAACAAAATGAAAATAAATAAAAAGAAATAAAAAGTTAACAGTTAGGCCAGGACAGAACGTAAAAAGGTCCGACTGAATGGCGCTGGCTGCTTCCACTCGAGCAGAGTGCACTTCTACCGGAGGACGACAGATGTCGAAATATCGGAGTCTCGTTTGTAACTCTCTCTATACTTACACACGCCCACTAGTTAAATAAGCAGGAGGTTATAGGTCATACGGGATACAACTTACATGTCTCTTGAGATATCACTGTCTCCATTGGGATACATTGCTTGATAGTAGACTTTACTGAAGAGGAAACGTTCTATTGTTATTTGAGCAATCATTAACTGGTCTTCACTAGCATCTGCAAATAGCGAGACTTGGTAAGTATAATGAAAAAGAAGAAGAAAAAATAAAGCAGAACTAATGGCTTAAATAGTAAACCACTTAAGCACAACTTTGGACTAATAATAATAATACATGCATATTGTTAATACCACTGAGGTTAGAATGATTTATATTAGAAACAGGTAAAACCGTCATACCTCGTAAGATGATCATGCAGTTGTTGGACCGCTTTCGGACGTTGTCTTCGACAACGATCGAAGATGGAGAACGTCCGAAAGCGCTCCAACAACTCCATGATCACCTTACGAGGTATGACGGTTTTACGTATTTCTAATATAAACAATAATAATAATAATAATAATAATAATAATAATAATAATAATAATAATAATAATAATAATATTAATAATAATAATAATAATAATAATAATAACCTATAACCGCAAATATAACTCACAGACGAGGGGATACTCATATTAGTTACCTGGGATTAGTTATCCATGAATAGCATACAGCTATTGCTGGGCACTCAAAAATGAGGAACCAATCACATTAGTTATATGTGATCCCTCAAGATGAATGGCACTCATATAAGTTATATGTGATACCTCGTGATGAATGGTACTCATATTAGTTATATGTGATCCCTCATGATTAATGGCACTCATATTAGTTATTTGTGGTCCCTCGTGATTAATGGCACTCATATTAGTTATCACAGAGCCTTCACAGATGAGATTACACACATTAGTTATCTGTGATCACTCACTAAAGATTTACACTCATTTTAGGATTAAAATAAACATATTCACAATTCCTAGGGCAGATTAAAATCATTTCCAGATTGCTTTACCTTAGTAGTAGAAATTAAATGAACTTACACTGCCACAGAGGGTCTCGGTCAACATCGGCTGCTAACTGCTGAAGAAAGGAGTCAATGAGGTCACACTTCTCGTCACCCAATGTCAGCGCTTGGAATTCAGTGATGAACTTTTCAAGTTGAGGATCCCTTCGTTCAACAAAGAACCTTACGCAGACAGCTGTGAGGAACTCAAGGACCACCTGTTCTTCCCATCGCACCCTATTCGATAGCCTGTTAGCATTCATAATACCACATTTAGCAATCGTAAACAAAGTAAAGTAACATATACCTTGCTTAATATCATGCAAATTTGCAGAGTTTCAACAAAATGAAACAGTAATTTTGGTGCTGATCTTACTGTTTACTTTCTGTTCCCTTCCAAGGAATAGCAACAGAAACTTAAAATGGAATTTGTTGGACTCAAAGAGTCCTGAAAACGTCTATTTCCGTTGAAAACTTGATTTCCAAACTTTGACCCAAATGCAATACTGTTATGACTCCATATTTTACATAAAGTGCAAATATATAAACGATAGAAAGCTCTACACTGATTTTGAAATTAAGGAAGATTTCTTTTCCGTTCAGTAGAAAGGCTTTTTAAACATTGTATACATTATTAACAATGTACAAGCATTGTTAATATATGTAACTTTATAATAACAACTTTATTCTGCGCTATTTTCCTTTTAGTAATAAAGATATTAATTAATACTCTATAAATTAATTTATAATTTGTAAAGATATTAATTTGTGCTCTAGTGAGCGAAGCAATTCTTGAGGTTAATGTGCCGGTTCTGTTTCTACACAAACCCAGTTGTATGGCAGATATTGTTTATTTTCTCCTGGAAATTATTCAATAAACTTATGATTAATTTCACTGTCTGTCTCGTTAAATAGAACTTATGTAGAATTTTCTGTGAACAATATTTGTTCGTTGCCGAATGAACAGCAAATGTATTCAACACACTAATCAAAATTATGTGCACGGTTAAACATGTCTTCGGGCATGAAAATAATTTCTTTATTTTCATTCATTTCAATGCTGTCTTCACCAATATTTATCAGAAATTTAGAGTATTCCTCATCTTCTAAACTCTCATATTGCTAGTTAAATATAATTTAATAAATTTGCGCCACAAGTAAGACTGATTCAAGCATTATAGATATCAGCATCAGTTCCTCTCTTTACAACAGGAAGAAGTTGTTAATTCCTGAGAGGCTACAGCCAATGCAATTAGTCCTGAACTCCTTAATTTAGAGAGAATTAGTTTTATTAAGAACTTTCCTGTACCTTCCCATGCATCGGGAGGCTTACTCTATCATTTTTTTTTAACTAGATATATCAAAAGAAGAATATATAGGGATTATGACTAACTGTTTTTGATTACAGACAGAATTGTGTGCTGTTAATATTTTACTTATATTAATTTGATAATTTTTAAAACTTCTAATAACTATAATAAATATAATTTGTTGATATATTAAATAGTGTTCAACAGTCTCTCTAGCACAGTGGGTAGCGCACCGGACCTCGTGGGTTCGAGGCCTCACCAATTTTTTTTATATTTTCTTTAATTTCGCGCGTGTGTACAGAATATATAAACCCGGGTAAGAGAGTTTTAAATGTTTATAGATAACCAATAATAAAGACAAACAACCCCCCAAAAAAGAGTATAAATAAAAAAGTAAATAAAATCCAGAGGAAGGTTATAACCTGAAATAAAAATTACAATGAAAGTTGGAATAAGTCTCGCTTCATAAAATATACAAAACAAAAAAATATAAAGAAAAGAAAACGACAGAAAAAGAAAACTGTAGCGTAACGAAGTTTTTCGGGTCTCTGAAAACATTTCTTCGGTCAGGACATGTTAATTAAAAAAGGAGTTCACCCGACCTGAAAAATGTTTTCCGAGACTCAAAAAACTTTCAAAACAACTAATGAAAGACAAAACATACAAGCGGACAGCTAAAGTACAATATAGACAAAGAAGCGTGGACAAATTAAAAAAACACACACTTACAGTTTCTAATTTTCGGTTTGAACAGTCATCATGAGAGATACCAGAGAGAAAGCAAGTGCACTGGTACAGAGACGGTTGGTTGGATACTCAGCAGGAACTGTCACTCAAAGTGAGATTTTGAATAACCACCTCTGTATCAGTATCTCTCCTGATGATGGTTCAAACCTAAAACTAAGGTTTTTTAATTTATCTTTATTTCTTTTTCATATCATCCTTTATAATATAAACTAACCACCAAATTAGTTTAAATAATAAATTAGAGAGATTTTGCATGACACGGCAAAATTTGTGTGTTAATGAATAGGGTTAATCAAGGAATACCAGTATTAGGGAAGCTAAAATAGCAAGTGTACCTTTCCAAATGGGCGAGGGTTTGTAAGAGTGACTGCCTGCACTTCACCAAGTAGTTGGAATAAGGAGTCCGCGACCTCAGGTCTTCCTTTAATGATTCAACTAAACTTCGGCACCTGCAAACAACCAACAACTATTCTACAAAAAGCAAAAATATATTAACTCCATTTATTATTTCTCAGATAAATTTTCACAAAAAAAAAAAATTAACTTTTCTTAGATATTTAGTTACGTCGTTTTGGAACAGCTATTCATATTGTACAACACAGTACTATAAGACAAAACTTTAATTCTTCAACAAACTAATCCTATTTAAAACCGAGGACGTCACATAACGACGGAGTTAGCGACATCTACACACAAATAAAATTTACTGTACTGATTTAACTTTATTTTTATTTTACCTTTTTTTTTTTAAACCGGATCACGTACAAATATTCAAATGGGAAAGTAGCAGTTTAAAGAGATAAAGAGATAATGAACACAAAGTTACTTTAGAGATTTGATATCAGATTCTAATAATAACCTATGTGCTATAGAGGTATTAGAGTAAAGTTTTAGAACAAAAGAAGCACTTTATATTGAAAAGTAAATATGAATAGCGTTGCTAGCATGTGTTATGTTTATCACCTGGAAAGAGTGAGAATGAAAAACTGACAGAAAGGAGAGAAAGTTTGTGAGAGAGAGTGTCAAGGGAAAGAGTGTGTATGTATGCGTGCAGGAACAGAGAATGAGAGAGAGTGTCAAGAGAAAGAGTGTGTATGTATGCGTGCAGGAAGAGAGAATGAGAGAGAGTGTCAAGGGAAAGAGTGTGTATGTATGCGTGCAGGAACAGAAAATGAGAGAGAGTGTATATATGCAGCAAAAAAATTATGTCTCAGAGAGGGAGAAAGAAAGAGAAACAGACAACTATAATTCTCAGGGCAGTTTAAAGAAAAATTATAGCAAAGGATCTTTGACGTTGAAGCATGTAATACACAGAGGAACATGCTGGAATAAAATATAAAATTAAAAAAAAAAGCAAAGGATTAATTATGAATTCAGTTAATTCTTAAGTTAGTTACATAGTTGATGAATATGTTTCAATTGACAACGTATAAACTCACTCGGCAGTTGAAAATGATTTGACGCATCTGAGGGTCTCATGAAGTTGTGGAATCAGGCTTCTATCCTGGAGGTTAATAGCTTCTGCAAGTTGCAGCTGTAGAAATGCAGCCAGTTCGTTTTCTTTGTCAAACCAAGCTCTCCTCTGGAAAGGAAAACAAAAACATAAGTTACATAAGTTCAGTGATCTAAAATGACCTAACCTCCAACTTTTAAATATGATGATGCCCCACAGGCTTTATACTCTATTAAACTAAACAAGAGCAACTGAACTGAGTGGCTTGTGTTAGGCTGTTAAACCTGTCCAGAAAATGGCCAAAACTTGTACGATGAATGATACTCCCTTTAAGATCCCTATGTCAATAAACTTGAGATAAGCCAAATTTAAGACTGCCTGTATAGGATCCCTGTAAGATTACTTACTCATAATTAAAAAAATCTGGAGTGGCCTACACTCTACTTTACTATAAGTAACTTAATGTCAAATTTCTTGAGTATATAAAACATAACGTCTCATTTAATCATAACGTAAACATCTAAATGGGATATAATTATTAGCCTTTCATTCCTGAGGTAGTACAGATAGTGATTGAAGGACATATCAATTTATAAGCTTATTTTTGTACATAACAAATAATTTAAGGTGCTTTGTTAATTAAAGATGTACGATAATTATTACATTTATTAATCTCTAAACGAAAGATTCCAATTATAATTATATTTACATTTTTGGTCTTTTATAGAATTATTATACTGGGAATTTTAATCTTTAAAATAATAATAAGCTTTTTAGTATTTAATAAGATCATTTTCCTTCCCCTTTGTCAAATAACATATATACGAATTTTTTCTGAGTGAGTGTTATTATTTTCCTGCACAATATTATTCCTCTTACATCTCATATAAGTCAATAAACAATTTAAATTATTCCTTTATAAATATCAATTTTATCTCAGTGGATTTGCTCAAAAAATTTCTAAGTCAATGTAAACAATGTAAAAAAATATAAAAAATTCGACAAGTATAGCAGGTGATCTCTCAGTCTAGGATAAACAAACAGTTTTTATAGCGTTATTGCTCTTTTCCGTAATTGAAACTTCATGAATTTTTTTTTATGAATTGCTAATTTTTTGTTCCATTTTTGGTCAAATTTTCATTATTTTTTAATGAGCCGTTTCGCGTCAAAAAATCATTTTCTGAAAACAGAAATCGTACTGTAACGCCCCTTTAGCGAATGTAATTTTTAAAAAAAATATCTCAACTCATTCTCCACATAATGTTCTATTTTTAGGCATAGTTTCATTGTGATCTGTCTAACAGTATGGCTTGTAACGCTCTCACAAGGTTTTAGATTGAATTATATGTCAAAATTTTTACATTTTATTGAAAAAAAAATATTTCCTGTTGTTTTAAAATTCTGAATATATTTTTCGTTTGTCCCATTTGTAACCTCAAAGATAATGTCAAAATTTCAAAACTCTAGGGTTATCAGTTTAGGAGAAATAAATGTTTTCACAAAAACGGTTTTTGGCAAAAAAAGTGACTTTCTCATCATGCATAATTCTTCCCAAACAATAGGGATCTTCTTCCCTATGAGGCCCATTTTTGTGTAAAATATCAACTTGATCCATCAAAGATTCTGGACCGTAGCGTGGTAACAAGCAATGCTAACACACGCACCCACCCACCCACCCACCCACACACACACATACACACACACACACACACACACATTGGACGTGGAGTCACCATATAAAACATATTTGTAAAAAAAGTCTCCAGACAATCAACGTTCTTTCTAGGGCTGCGAAGGTGCACTGGGGACTGAGTCACTCAGCCCTCAGCATAATATACTCAGGAGCGTTTCTTCCCATGGTCCTCTACGGTGTTACCGTATGGCATGAGGGATTAAACATAAAAAGAAACATCAAGAAACTGGAGCGAGTTCAAAGGCTGTTCGCACTGAGAATAATAAAAGGGTATAGAACAATCTCCTACTACGCCGCCTGTGCCATCACCGATATTCTTCCAATCAGCATAGTTGCAGAACAAGCCGTGACAGTTGACAGTTTAAAAGCAGGTCAAAAAATAGAGGACATCGACGGAATGCTCCTGGACAGTCCTATCAGTAGCCAGTTTTGGAGCCACCCTCAGACATACACATCCGTCAACGAAGACCAGGATGAAGGCAGCGAAGACAACGAATACAACATCTACACTGATGGCAGTAAAGAGGGAGACCAAGTGGGATGTGGTTTCGTTGTCTACCATCAAGGCAGCCTGATAAAGGAGCAGGGTTATCGGCTAGGCCCTTCATGTTCCAATAACCAGGCTGAACAATTTGCCATTTTAAAGGCTTTAGAATGGGTGGCAGCATCTGTTACTGCTAGAACTACCGTGTGTGTCAACACTGACAGTAAGGTCAGTCTACAGTCGATAAATAACTGCAAAAATCATCTACCTATAATTGAAAAAATCCGAACATTACTATTCTTACTGAAAAACAAAGTCATCGTTTCTTTCATAAAGGTCAAGGCACACACGGGAGTAGAAGGAAATGAAGTGGCAGATTCATTGGCAAAAGCTGCATCCAGGCAAAACAACGAACCACATTACACAGGCCTCCCTCTGTCCGCAGTTCTTGCATGGGCAACAAAACGAGGTATTCAAAAGTGGCAGGTACTCTGGTCAAACTCAATCACTGGTGCAACTACAAGAGAATTTATCCCCTCAGTTGAGAAAAGAAAAAAGTTAGACCATCTAGCCATAAACTGGAAACTAACACAAGTCCTAACCGGTCATGGGAGATTCCAAAGTTACCTCCACAGATTTCAAATAAAAAACACTTCAGCTTGCTCCTGCGACAATACAACTCCACAAACTGTAGACCATCTGCTATGGGACTGCCTGAGCTTGTATCCTGCCAGAACAGCTTTAATACGAGAAGTAGTGGCGAAGGGTGACACATGGCCACCACCAAAACATAAGCTGATAGAAAGAGACTATTATTTTAACTTTGTAGAATATATTTCAAAAATATTTAAATTTATAGAGTAACTCATAGAAAAAAGTAAAATATTTAAATGATAAAAAACAACTTAAGATGTAAAATTGCATGTAGTACATTGTGTGGAGCATGTTGTTATTTAAATAAATTCCCCCATGGCAGGGGTACTGCCCGTGGGAAAAAAAAAAAAAAAAAAAAAAAAAAAAAAAAAAAAAAAAAACACACACACAGACATCATCGTAAAAACTTGATAAAACGACTTCTGGGACCTCAAAACATGTAATTCCGTCAAAATCTCGAGATCGAATTTTTTCACGATCACTATACTTTACTTATAGTAAAGTAATAATAATTTTAATTATTAACACTAACGTGCAGCGTGGACGATACACAAACATGCGCTTCTTCATTTTATTTCATAAATTTTTCATAACAAATTCTTTACTTTTTTCTTTGTCTACAGTTTAGTGCATTTGACGTTGTATTTGTATTCATATAATTCGTTAAAATATGGGCTTGAAACCAAAGAGAAATATAAGGAAATATAACAAAAAAAAATATCAAAAATGACACTAAAATGAAATTACGTAACGACGAAACTAAAGCACCAATGGAAAGTGGATATAAAGTCTGTAACATACTACTTAAGGGGTTGCTCCTGAAATGTGGAATCAGAAACGTAACCACGAATTAAAATGATTTTCAATAATGATGATTGAACATATACTAAACTAACTAATCTTTGCAGTGGCAAAAACATCTAGAAACAACTCTAAGACCCTTAAGCAATATTTTATACATGCACATTGTTAGTACCACAGAGGTTAGTAAATAAGATATTATTATCAACCGTCATACCTCGTCTATCGCTGGTGAAGTCACCCGACCTTGCGAAACCGGTCGGGCGACTTCACCAGCGATAGACGTGGTATGACGGTTGATAATAATACTTGATAGATTACATCCACAACATAAAACACCAGTAATAAGTAGGAGGTAAGTTTTTAAGTTTTATTAAAATTTAGAATTGCTATTGATATAGGGAGTGGAAACCATACTTCAGGACCATCTTGGACACGTCAAGAGGACAGAAATTTCTTACTATAAGGAAATGGAAAGAACTTCAAGATCGAATAGCTGCAGGGCAAAACACAACCTGGTCTGCTTTATATTGTGTAACCGTATTTGTATCAGTTACAGTATACCATTTGCAATAAACAGGACAGGGCAGAAAAGGTGCATAGCGCTATTACAAATCAAAACATTGTGTCCTCAACATCGAATCGATTTTGCTTAGGATTATATTTTCGCCTGTAAATAAATAGGTAAGATTACTGTTATTGCGATATGCTTTCGACAATAACCATGATCAAGAGAAGAAAAACCAAGCTATTGTGAATAATTCTTTGCCAGCTCCTAGAGTCTGCCACACCTCCTGATGATGACTGATGTTCAAATGTTAAAATGAATTATGTTAAAAGAGTTACTCTGTATTTTTGCAGCGATTCATAATTTATTGTTCTTTTGAACAGTTTAATGTAATTTACATCCATAGAAAATTGAATCAGTTTATTAATAAATGAACAAATTAACCAACATTACTAATTTAATGGATTACGCTAATTTTCTTTTTCAAGGATTGGTCCAGTGTGAAACAATTATCAAAAAAACCCCTCCAGCCAACATTTCATCGATATTCCTAGACAAGTTGAGGGCTATATCAATGCAGAATAAATTACAATAACATGAACAAATAGAAAAACACAGTAACAAAAACACATTTACAGTTACATTTGTAGAGAGGGGTTACCCTCTCTCATTTATGACAGGACTGGTTCCAGCCACGGCACCACCTGGTCCTCATCGATTTCCTGTTCCTCTCCCTCCTCCCATGTATCCATAAAGTAGGTGCGATCAGTAAAGAACTTTTCCCCATTTTATAGTCTTCTCTCACACATGACTTTAACTTCCACGAGGTCTAACAGTTTGCCTTCGGGAGCGAAACTTTGTAGACATCGAGGTTGTCTCACATGTCCTGTTCTCAATCCCCAACCACATTTTAAGGCTACCTCCCGCAACAAACACTAACCTGTTCCGAATAACTGTTCTTGTACCTCTAACAACTGGGTCTACTATTTCGAGGTCAAGCATCCACCAAGCTTGGTCTCCGTGTGAACGGGCATAGAGATTCTGTCAACAACCACTGCTATCTTCTTACCATCGCCACTCAGACAATAGCCACGATCTCCCCTTTAATGAGTGCAACAGGTTGCAGAATCTGCAATATTGGAAGAAGCCCATAATTGGCTGTTAAGTAAGCTTAGATCACCTGGCCTTAATCTAAAAAGATATACTTTAATTGATTTAATTTAATTGATTCATTAACTAGTTCGTTGACTATGCATTTAACTAACCTTTATTATTTAATTTTGTATTATCTAATACATTTTTTATTATTTAACTATTTATTTATTATTTGTATTATTAATATTATTTTTATTTTGTATTAAAGCTTGGTCTTTTTTCTTTTATTTTGTATAGCATCCTTTGTTTATCCTTCTGTTTTTCTTTTATTTATTACTTTTATCTTCTTCCCCATCCTATGCTTAATTTTAAATTGATTCTCGTTTACCTTATTCTCTGTGATCGGACGAGAATGAGGCATCTTTGTTTGTCTCCACCTCTCTCTGCACCAGTGCGCTTGGTTTCCCTATCTTATCCTCTTGATGATGGTTCAAACCAGTAATCAGTAAACTACCAGTACGCGTCTTTAATTAATCTATGTTTCATTATCTATATTATACTTGATTCATGTGTTTGGGGAAAGTTTTTGTTTGATAAAGGTGTTTGTAGGTAAGATAAGACGTACCACAGCAGGGACTGAGTTGGGAGCCTGCTGTACCTCAGCATTACTCAACACAATTCGTAGCTTCTTCTTTGTATCATCAAATGTAAACGGCTTATGGAGCTGGGGGACCTGTTCTTGATTTTCAGTCCTGATCTTAGGCACCACTTCATCAGGTTGTTTCCTTCTATATTTGGCCAATATATCATCAGATATTTCAGAAACCGAAACAGCTGAAATCAATAAACATTTATTCAATTATAACTGGCAAAGAAAAAGAATTAGCTAGGAGTCAGACAATGTTAGAAGCAAGTCCGTGTACGGAAACTTCTCTATCAATAGTTCACTAAAGTGAAAAACAACCATGAGACTAGTTCAAAACAAACATGAGCTTTCCCAAGCTAAGCCCAACTATTAAAAATTGTATTATATCAATTCCCCTGCAGCGAAATACCATAAAGCATAAATTGAATTTATATTAATGCTTGGTAATGATTTTATTTACCAAGTACAAAATTGAATAAGCTAGCCTTGCTCATGCGCCTAAGAAATGGCTGCATTCGTATTGGGTAGAACTGTAAAAGCGACTTGCTGCAGTGTTGCCACTCACCTTCTACAACACTTCATTGACCTTCTCTTCAAATATGAAGTGAGTAAAGGACGATGAATAGCTCCTACAGCAGGACTACATTTCAACTCAATCCTTATCACAGCACCCAGCTACTCACAAACATTTAAGGAAGGCAAATCTCCCGTCTTATAGATGTTTATAAACAAGTCAATCTCGATAACTGAGTCACGGCCACGATGAAATGTAGTCTATTGTAGATCAAGAAGTGGGTGACTTTCTATACACAACTGACGAACAAAAATATTACTCTGAGTTTATTGAACTTGTTTTGATGATCCAGATTATTGTCTTAATTAAAAACTCAATCAAGATACCAATGCAGTTTGAGGACGAGATGAATTCGTGTTGTCAATTAACTGGCAGGAGTTTATCATGTACTTATGAGAGTTAACTTTCTGAACATGAGTGAAGACACTGTACTTTTCGAGTTGCTTCTTCAGTTTATACTTGCAAATGAAGTCTTTAAACAATAATATAATTTTCATGTAAGCACCACTATTAGTAAAGTTTGAGCAATGGAGTAGAGGCAAGTAATTATTTAATTTAATTCAATAATTTAAAGTACCTTAAAATTAAGTAAGTAACACACCTTAAAACCCTAATTTAGACTAATAATAAAAATACATACACACAAACAGACACACACACACACACACACACACACACACACACACACACACACACATAATATATATATATATATATATATATATATATATATATAATCAAACCATAATAAGAAAATGGGAAAACAAGACTAAGATCTTTCAACTGTAACAAGCGGTCTTCGTCAGAGTCAAAAACCCAGTTGGGTTTTTCACAACTTTTTTATGTGAAATCTTTTTATATATATATTGTTTGAAATAATGCAATACAAATTTCTTATTACAGAACCAAAAAACAAGCAGTAGTATACTTTTTTTTGTTTTACCAAAGCTATTTTTTTCTTAATTGATCAAAGTAATATAGTCTGGCATTGCTGGCGTTCTAATCACTATCTTTTACTCTACAATACCAACAATGTAATACATTTAAATAAAAATAACTGTATTTATCTTACATCTGTTACGAAATATGAATGAAAAAACACTTACGACTTCTGTAGGGCCTAACATCTTCAGAAAGACCTCGCCTCACTCTTACGTGTGGAATGGCGTCCATATCTACATTGCCCATTGGATCGTATCTGAAATAGATTTCAAAGTTTCTATAAACTTTACAAAAAACTTGAAAATTAAGCCGAGGTATTTAAAATGACAGCAACCATATTTATTATATGAGACAGACGTCCTGACATCCAAGGACATATCTGCTACGACCTGGCAGCGGATACATTCTTTCAGCCTAACCGGCTAATACCTATATACATATAATATTAAGGGTGGGCAGATCAAAGGACTGGCAAGTAGGTCACCAGATGGGTCCTTTTTGCCTATCCCAGGTGACCTAGACCTACCTAAGGAGAATCTTCCTGATCTCTCCATAAAGATCAGGAGAGATCTTTCTACCCAAGTTCCTTCAATTTTTTCTTTCCTAATAAAGCTTGCTCCATACACATTTAACCTGATTGTGCTGAATGCAGTCAGCCACATAGTGGACAGAAGTTTCCTCCTCTTCTCCACACTTCTCACAGACTCCACTGCTCTCTAAGTCCATAATACGTAAATGTCTTCTAATTCTACAGTATATAGTGAGAACTCCTTTTGGATTTCTTAGCATAGTCCTACCAAGCCCTAGGAAAACATTCCTATTTTTGGCAATGGGCCCAAAATAAACTGTTTTGCTTGTCTGTTGCCCAGACAGTTCAGTCAACTCCTCTTTAATCTCTGCTGTAGCCAGACATTTATTAAATGTCTAACTCTAGCAGCAGAAAATGGAAACGCCGGTTCAGCACCGATTTTGGCGAGTGAATCTACGTTTTAGTTGCCCGAAACACGACTGTGCCCCGGAACCCACATCAGTCTACCTGACTTGATACTGGCTAGTTGGTTTAGTGTCTCCTGACATTCCTGTACTAATACAGAAGAAGGTGCCGAAGATATTAACGCTTTAATAGCCGACTGACTATCTGAGGATACTGATAAGCTCCGCTCAGATCCTCCCCTCCACACCTCCTGCAGTTTGACTGCCGTCAAAATGACAAACACTTCAGCCTGGAAGACCGTGGAGTGAAACCCAAGCGAAAGGCTTATCTCTACATTTAGTCCATAGGGAACTACCATATTAATGTTTATATTACTAGATAGACTCTGCTTAAGTCTAGGTATTCTTGACTCTAGGATACCTATCTCTTTCTTAATCACCATTTCTATTTCAGTATGGCTATTTCCCATTACATGATTCCACATACCATAATCCACTATAGGCAGTCATAGCTTCGCCGATTACTGTATCAGCTAAGCTTGGCAGCCTCAACAAAACCTCCAGGGCTTTATTTAGTGCGGTTCTCATGGCACCGGTTATAACTAAACTAGCCAACTGCTGAATTTTGGCTAGTAAACCCCCTATACATATCTTCTTCCTCCTGCCACCATAAAAAAGAACCTTATAGAAGCCTAGGTTTTATAACTGCTCCGACTAATATACATGGCTAATGCAAGGGCCCAACAAACCGCTGCAATCACATGTAGATTCAGCACGAAAAACAATACTACCGGGGCGGGAATGGCCAAGCGATCCGCCAGTTAGGGTTGGAATCGAAACGGTTGTGGTTCTGTACCCAAGACAGGGTAGAAGTGCTTACTTGAAGCCTTCCATCCTCTTCCACCGTTGCCCGGTTAGGAACAAATGATGCATAGAAAATTGCATTTCCATTTGTAGGTAACACATTAAAAAATTTGAACCTGTAAGAATGTTTTTAAATTCTATATGCACCATCAACCTTTTCTTGTCTCTTTTGGATAGATTTCCCATAGAATATAAAATTAAAATGCATATAGGCGTCACAGGACTCATAAAAAGTATATTACTATAATTATTGTTTCAGAAGACATCATAAAGGATATACATTAGTAACGTATATTCGTATAGGAAATATATAAATAGACTTACGTATCTGTACTTCGGAAATTCTTCCCTCGCCTATGTCTCAAAGAAAACTTAAAATTTCTGAAGAACCCTTTCTTGTGTTTGTTATCATCCTCGTGCGATTCCTACAAAAGAAAATAACAACCATTTAGTGAAAATATAATAGAAATCCGATTGATAAGTTATAAAATGTATTTTATAATTTAAGAGGTATACAAATGATAGCAATAAATAAATAATGTATCAAGTTGTATTTATATACCTTATTATATATTAATTATTTCATTTAGGATAAAAAAAGAAAAGATGAATCACCTTGTCTCCTCTTTCTGCAGTTTTGTCAAAGCTAATACTCTTGGGAATAGCTCCACCTGAAGAAGTAGGCTTAGTGTAGCAGGTCTCACCGACTACTGACCCATTAGGAATCAACAGTGAAGAATTGACACTTGCCATTTCTGCAAACAAATAACCACCTCTATGTACACCGTCAACTAACTACATACATTAAAACACCGTAAGGATTACTACTTTACTATAAGTAAATTATAGTAATAATGAAAAAAAAAACCAAGGAATAGCAGTTCAAACTTCAATAACTACATAAAGAACGCAACAAAGCGTACGGTAAACAACAACAAATATATTCTTGACGCATCCTGTGGAGTGCTCTCAAACAATAAAACACACCACCTATACCGACAGCATTTTTAAAATCTGAAAAATTGAGCTTTGAGACATCTAAACACAAAATTAAAAAAAAAACATAAATCCACCATAAACTCGAAATAATTTGAATCATAAATTAATATTACCAAATAAATACAACGCCTTAAAGGACAACTTTACCCACTGCCAGAGTGACGGCCTGCGTAAAACTTTTCAAGTTTCCATCAACCAAGAGGAAATTCACGTATTATATTTGTAAATAAGATCATGACCAAGTAAAAAATGTATAGAGGATAGTTATGTGATTAAAGATTTTTGATTGAACTCTCGATCTTGGGACTCTAATGGAATCATCGAAATCTTAAGATTTTCACTATCCCCTAACTAAAACTTCTTACCCAACAGTGCATTTAAATAAAGAGATTATCCATGAGTCTGAATTTAAGTTTGGAACAGGAAAGACTGGAGAGGAGGAGAGCGTTGCACTCTTTAGTGGACTCTTTAAGATCTGGCATTTTAGCATTTAAAATGTCATCATCATATCTATAATGTACTCAATGACAGAATTTGATTTACATTTCAAAGAATGAAAGATTTTAATTATGACATAGAACATATTCAAAAAGCCCAAGAGTCGAATGATTTACTTTAAAAAGCCCAAGATACCATGATCGAGGGTATAATAACAATGTTACAAGGAACTGCAGTCATGTTCAATAGTAATACTCCAACATTGTTAATTATATGTTAAATATTTTGCGAGTACAAACATAGTTAATTAAAAAATCTGGAGTGGCCTACACTCTACTTTACTATAAGTAACTCAATGTCAAATTTCTTGAGTATATAAAACATAACGTATTATTTAAGCATAACATAAATATCTAAATGGGATATAATTATTAGCATTGCATTCGTGTGGTAGTACAGATAGTGATTGAAGGACATATCAATTTATAAGCTTATTTTTGTACATCACAAATAATTTATTATTTGCAAATAATTTCATTAGTATAACTACAGCAGCAATAATATTTTTGAAAAACCAATGTGAACATTTCTTGAAACGAAATATTATCCTACAAGAGAACATGGCTATTGTTCAAATAGCCAGTAGATTTCTTACATCGTTTACTTGACATCCTTCTACATTGAATATTAATGTAAAATTTTCAAATTTGAAACAGTAAAATACCATTTTTTTCTCTGAAAAACATCTTAAACAGCGAAGAAAATGTTGTTTTAAGGTGATTAGTTAATTAAAGATGTACGATAATTACAGTTATTAATCTTTAAACGAAAGATTTATATTTTGAATTATCTTTTACATTTTTGGTTTTTAACAGAATTATTATACTGGGAATTTTATGGCTTCTTAGTATTTAATAAAATCATTTTCCATCCCCTTTGTCAAATAACATATATACGAATTTTTTTTTAATGAGTGTTATCATTTACCTGCACAATATTATTCCTCTTACATCTCTTATAAGTCAATAATATATTTTAATTTTTCCATTAGAAACATCAATTTTATCTCAGTGGATTCGCTCAAAAAATTTCTAAGTCAATGTAAACAATGTAAAACAATACAAAAAATTCGACAAGTATAACAGGTGATCTCTTAGTCTAGGGTAAACAAAGAGTTTTTATATCGTTATTGCTCTTTCCCGTAATTGAAACTTCATGATTTTTTTTTATGAATTGCTAATTTTTTGTTCCATTTTTGGTCAAATTTTCATTATTTTTTAACGAGCCGTTTAGCGTCAAAAAAACATTTTCTGAAAACACAAATCGTACTGTAACGCCCCTTTAGCGAATGTAATTTTAGAAAAAAATATCTCAACTCATTCTCCATATAATGTTCTATTTATAGGCATAGTTTCATCTTTGTCCGTCAAACAGTATGGCTTGTATCGCTCTCACAAGGTTTGAGATTGAATTATAAGTCAAAATTTTTACATTTTATTGAAAAAAAAAATATTTCCTGTTGTTTTAAAATTCTGAATATATTTTTCGTTTGTTCGATTTGTAACTTCAAAGATAATGTCAAAATTTCAAAACTCTAGGGTTATCAGTTTAGGAGAAATAAATGTTTTAAAAAAAAACGGTTTTTGGCAAAAAAAGTGACTTTCCCATCATGCATAATTCTTCGCAAACAATAGGGATCTTCGTCTTTATGAGGCCCATTTTTGTGTAAAATATCAACTTGATCCATCAAAGATTCTGGACCGTAGCGTGGTAACAAGCAATGCTAACACACTCACCCACCCACCCACACACACACAGACATCATCGTAAAAACGTCATAAACGACTTCTGGGACCTCAAAACATGTAATTCCGTCAAAATCTCGAGATCGAATTTTTTCACGATCACTATACTTTACTTATAGTAAAGTAAAAAACATCTGTCCTAAAAATATAATGCTAAAAGTTTCATGTGGGAAATGGAAACCTTGCGCAGGTCGTCCCTCAGAGAGGATGTAAAAAGTTGTTGGTCTCGAGTTTATACGGTTTTAGGCACTCATTAATCCCTCCTATTAAACTTGATTGAGGTAAAATATACAACTCTAGGATGATTCAACAAAGTAATGTGGTCAGAACATAAATAAAATTAATTCCAAAACAGGAAATGTGCACATTTGTTCTTCTAGTGTTCCTGTTGTACCAAAGTGCCATCGCCCATAAGTGTGGTATTAGAAGCAACAACAAAAACATCTAGTTATTTTTATGTACCTTGGTAAAGGGGTCAGGCTAGCTCAGTGGTTACGTGCTCACCTCTGAACTGATAGGACCGGGGTTCGATCCTCAGACCGGGGTTCGATCCTCACCTGGCCCTCGATTTATTCACGCGGGAGGTGAATAAATCTGAGCGCGTCGTCCCTCGGAGAAGGACGTTAAACCGTCGGTCCCGAGCCTGTACGATGTCAGGTACTCGTTAAAGATCCCTACTCTAAATACATTTGAGTTAGGCAAAATGTAGGACTCCCACTGTAGAATCAATCTTAAGTGTGTGGTATCATGCTCGGCCTCGTGTGTTCTCTTGTGGAACTGCCACTGCAACCTAACCTATTTATCTTGGTATCTTTCTGTCAAACCAAGGTAGGTATTTGCTTTGAAAATTCCAAATTTTAGAAAATTCGAAAAAAATAAGCGGCAGCCATGCTTATGATTTACCAACAGGATGTTATATATAAAAGAAAAATGAAAAAGTTGTTAATGTTGGTATTACGTGCAGAAGTGTTGTGTCTGTTCTCAGAGCTGCTGGCACTGGAGGACGAGGAGGTGATGCTGGCAGTACTGAGCCCGCTCGCTCCGCTGGGCTCCCCTCGCATCAGGTCCACTTCATCAATGGCCTACACACACAAAACCTTAACTAAACCACCAATATAAACCCACTAACCTACATGCGTCTTCTTAGTAAAAACAAAGCGCCTTTGCGCAACTTAAATATTTGCAATCTTCAATTAATCTTATTTTACACACCGACACTTCCCGGTTGTACATGTCGAGTCATACACTACATTCTTTTCTTGTAGAAGTTGCTGACTTTTTGAAGCAACCAGAAACGAACTTGGTGTACGAGAGTTCTTATAAAAAACCGTAAACATTGAAAAACAACATATTGGTTCAACAACACATATCCGAAGACTAACTATTCATCTTTTTTCCACAGCACCGAAAAAAAAACATCAGAAAAATTAATAACAAAAAATAATTTTGGTCAAAAATACTAAGAAAAAAAGCCCAAGAAGAAGAAGAGGATGCTAGAAGCTTTGCATATGTTAGAAAGAATACTATGCAAAAGGTGACTGGCAAAAGCTGTAAATATAACAGCGATCTAAAACTGTTTGTGAATCGTATAATAACGAGGCAAGGAGGGGCAAGGGAAACAAACAGATACCTAGCAACTCACCACACGCCACCTGCCACCACAGCGAGTATAGCTTAGTCAGCCAAATAGTGCATGCAAGTCACCCACCCCAGATATAAAATCTTGTATAATGAATAAGTACAACGTTTAATAGCAATACCCTGAGTCTTCCTTTGAGCGGCTCACATCTATCTACCTGATTACTAAATAGTTGAAATATAGTAGTGAGTTTTTCCGATCTCTAAATTTAGTTCATTTAGTTAGAGGTGGTTATTTAGTTCGTAGAACAGTTTTAAATAATTCCTCATATATATATATATATATATATATATATATATAACTGAATTTAAAATGAAAACAGTGCCTTAGAACTAAATAAATCAAACTCAAAAAGATAATGATTCAAAACATAACAAAACCTCACTTCGATATTTTGACGAAACGTCGTCATGACAAGAGGAGATGTGACTCACTTGAGGAGAAGAACCACAGTAGAGAAAACCTCTCTAGTAATAGCAGCAGTAAAAGTGCTGCTAACATAGGCAGGGAGGGGAAGGAACAAAAATAAAGTAACTAAAGAAATCATTATTTTTTAACTTTTTTTTTTGTTTATAATATATTTATATGACTTAGCAGTTTATATATAGTTTTGTTTCTTATCCTTTTCTTTCTTTTCTCCAACTCGTTTTATTTTACCTGAATGTATTATATGCACTATTTATATTATTTAGTTTTTTTTTTCATTAGTTACTTTATCCCCCCCACCACCACCATTTTTGGTAGCACTTCTACTGCATCTACTACAAAGGGATCTTTAGTGTGGCTTGAATCCTCAAGCGAGTCACTCTCTTCTTCTGATTACGACAATTCGTCGAAATATCCAAAGTTATTTTTGTAATGTTTTTTCAGTATTACCTTTTTCAGTTTTGATTTATATATATTTCGCTGTATCTCTGTCTACCTGTTTCAAAGCATTACCTAATGCTTTTATTAATAATAGTAACCATGTCATTTATACAATACGTGTTTACTACGCCTTTATTTATCTTCCAAATCCCCAAAAGTTAATGACATGAAGTTTATATGACGACCTCCAAAAAGTGATTGGAGAACTATCTTTTCAGTTTATTAAGAAAAAAACAAGGCATTTATAATGAAACTACGAAGGTAGAGAAATTACTTTCAGAAACTCTTTACGGTAGAGTTGTCTGACTAAAACAGAACTGCGGTGCAACAACTAGAGCAAACTTCAAATATGTGATAAAAACTGAAACACCCAGGTATTTTACTTAAAACCGATAAAATTATTTTTTGTAGAAACATTGAGTATTTAAGACGCAATTCATTTAATATTCCAAGTTATTAAAGTTATCTATCCGAGCGAAGTTAGGTGACAACTGGTTATGGAATAAAAGCAGGCAGCGGTTATTGGGAGGCTATATAGACTGGGAATGTAAGAGATTTAGTTTAGTTGATGGACAGCTGAAACAACCTGCCTGTCACCTAGAGCAGTATGCCAGGGAATATGGCATCATCCTTAGTCAATGTAATAACCGATATTCAAAAAGAAACCCAATACGAAAGGAGCGACCGACCATCAACGCAGAGCCAAAAAGAAACAAATAAAAAAGAATTTTAGGGAAACTCTAAAGTCTCAAACGTAAAACAGGGGAGGGGTCCTCGTGTTTTTAAGAATGAAACAAAATAACCATATTAACGTACCGTATAAATTAATGAGCTTAGAGAACATTTGAAAACATACACTATTATTAGGAACAATCTTCTGTGACGTCATCAAAGTTCAGCAAATGTCAAGCAACTCATGTTTTTGATGCTTTCTAAACCAAAAAATTGATGTTTTCTCTATTATGACGATCAAAGCACGAAAGAGTAGTCTACACTAATGCAACAGTTGCAATATACTGCTAAAGAGTTTTGAAATACTGATGGAGTTGCAGTAAAAGCAAATAAAATAATCAAAAGTTCCACCTTAAGAATTGCTTGAGTTTAACATTCTAATCGTCTTACTATTTCTTACAGATTATTTTTATATTCATATTTGTTCACTTAAAGGTAATGTTTTATTCGTTAAGACTGATCTCATTAGTCAAATTAAAAGCTCTCAAGTTTATTAAGAGTAATTAATAAATAAAAATTACAATAAAAAGTTATTGAAGATTTATGTATTAAAAATAAAGACTGATTGATAATAAAGGTTTCAAGAGAGATAATAGTGTGCAATATCATTTGAATGACTGATCTGTTTAAAAAAGTCTAACTTGAAAGAAATGCACAGCTAAAGCGAAGCTCTATTGAATCAAAGTAAATAAGGATTGTGAAGTAGGGGAGATACCTCTTGATTGGAACCCTGAGAGGAGACGGGCTTGGCTGAGATTCTGTGAGGTGGAGACGCCGTGAAGGAAAGAGGAGCATCTGAGGTTAGAGGGGACGCCAATGGGAACCTGCCAGTGTCGCTGCTACCCACTGAAAAAAAGCAGTCACACTGCCAGCTTTAACTCAACTTCTCTGCACAAGCATTCCTTCTTAAGCTATTTGTGCTGATATAACCTGAGAATAATAATAAAAAAAAATGCTTTATACTCAAAATACCACGCTCCTCAGGTTTATCTGTTTTGATTTCTTCCCATAAACCATTCAGCCTTTCGACCATTATATAGAACAAAGCAGAGCAGGTCGATGTTTTTTACGTGGCGCCCTTTAGCCACACCGTGATACTCAGCAATATTCGCAAATCAAATTTGCGATCTTGCATTCCACGGCGCGGCCAAGGTGGACCTCGCGGAGGCGGGCGTCCACGACAGATATCACACAAAACAAAAACAAACAAAATATACACAAAAACAAACAAAAATGTAAAAATAATACATAAAAACAGAGCCTTGGATGAGATGTCACTTCTTTCTATCATAAAACAAAATTCTGCCTACCTTATTTAGACTGTGCTAATCTGGGATGAGGAGCTTTCTTCATCCTTGCAATTGCATAGACGAATTGTTTGAAAGCAGGTGCTGTTTTGCCTTCAAAGACATCGGCGTACAAATGTGCTACGAATCGTCTTGTTTCCATTTCAAGATTAAACCTTGGAGCAGCACACAAGGTGCAAACTTCCAACACATGTTGAACGGTTTCAGGACCTTCCCTACAGGGACAGGTGGGATCATCCAGTTTCTTAAAACGATATAAGTAACTTTAAAAGTTACTTTGCAGATAAACCTGTGACTTTAAAAGTCACAGGTTTATCTGCATAGGGAGAGTTCAAAAACGGGAATTGAACATAATACTCCTTGCTTTCATTTTACTATATGCAGATAAACCGAGAGAAGAACGCTACGTGCTCGAAAAGTGTTGTTTTGATAACGAACTACTTACGTATAAACTTGTTCTACAATTTCTAATAATAAGTAAATACCACATAGTGACTGAATACACAACAAACCAAATAAAAAGAGATTATTTTAAAATAATATTTCAGTTTGCCCATTATCAAATATTTGTTTTATAAAAGGAAGTAATTAATTGTTTTTAATGTTCCAGGTAGTGTTTACACGAATAATTAAAAAGAAAGCCAAAAGTTAATTTTTGAGATACTAAACCAATGAAATCATGTTTTATACGATTTGACCTTAAAATTCTAATTGTTTTCTATGCTTAACAATGAAAGATAATCAATGTTATGCTAAATTGGAAAACATAACTATTGAAAACAACCTTTGGCTATAGCCTAAAGTAGCGAAGGGTAAATCTGAATAAACATTGGTCATCTTTGAAATGACAGAGCTTCTATAAAGAGCAAGTTCCCAGGATGTTACATTAGGCTGCAATGGCAGTCTTACAAAAGAACATATAGACCCAACATTGACCCCCACACCTTTGAAAAACTATTTCCACCTTCATCACCACACCTCATGCAGATTAATGTATTAGGGTCTGCCCTGGGCAACCCTTTGATTAGAATAAGCGAAAGGAACACTAAGGCTTCACGCAAACAATTTTACCCAACGTCGACACTTTTCCAACACTTGGTGTCCGCTCTTGCTTATATCTACAATATAAAATATGAGAAACTGAATACAGAAAAACTCAACCCAAATATAAACAAAAAAGAGTTATGTAGCTGCTTTAATCAGGTGAAGTGGAGTAATGAAGGAGTCATAGGGCACTAAGAGTAATATGAGAAGAGAGGAAAGCCTGCTTTAATCAGGTGAAGTGGAGTAATGAAGGAGTCATAGGGCACTAAGAGTAATATGAGAAGAGAGGAAAGCCTGCTTTAATCAGGTGAAGTGGAGTAATGAAGGAGTCATAGGGCACTAAGAGTAATATGAGAAGAGAGGAAAGCCTGCTTTAATCACATATAAAACACCACTCCATCACTCCACTTCACACCACTCCAAAGGAAGGTATGTAACTCTTTTTTGTTTATTTTTGGTTGAGTTTTTCTGTATTCAGTTTCGCATTTTCAATTCATATTTTATATTGCAGGTGTAACCTGAGCATGAACATTAATGTTTGAAACGTGCCGACGATGGATAAAATCTTTTGGTGTGGAGACTTGGTGTTTCTTTCCCTCATTCTAATCATGAGTGTATACTACATAATAAATGCTGTCTAGTGACTGAGTACATCCTATACATATACAGATCTATATAAATAAAATAATGATTTTGTCTGTACATTGCTTAGAACTGACTCATTTCAAGTTTTCTTTACGTTTCATACATTGGAGAAACCGAATCCACCCTTAGAAAAATTTCTGTCGGTTTGCCTGTTTGTCCGCAAAACTTTGTCACAAGTAAACTCAGCTACCATAAGACATATAAAGCTGAAACTTCTACAGTAGGTTTGAGTAGGTCTAACTTAAAATATAGGCTCTAAATTGATTGGAAATTCAACGTAGAAGTGAAGTTATGGACGTTTAAAGCAAAAACGTTTGTCACAAGTAAACTCAGCCACCATAAGACATGGGTGAGCTGAAACTTTGACACTGGATTTGTGTATGCCTAACTTAAAATATGGGCTCTAAATAGATTCATAATTCAGTACAGAAACGAAGTTATAGGGCTTTAAGCGTATTTCCATAACTTCACAGACAAGTTTGTTTTGAAAATACACAGGTGTGGCAAGTAGGTATTGTTAGTTGATTTTAATTTCATTGGAGCATATGAATATATTGCGTACTAGCAAATGTACCCGTCTTTGACGGAATCAAAAAATCTATTATACTTGGTATTCCAAAATATCAATTATAGTATATTACTAATACTATAATTAAAAATTATAGAATAGTAGAAAACACCATTATTAGTACAGTGTTAAACAAATGCCTCTGTATACACTACATTAGCTGTCTGTCCTTCAGGTTCATGGAAGAACAATCAGTTGAAACCTCTGACTGTTGAGCAAGTAAACTACAGTTGACCATGTGAGAAAAACTTGGTTTCGCTAACTTGAATTCCTGCGTTAGATAAAGTCTCCGTTTGCGACTTAGTTAACGTCATTGCAAAATAGACTCTGACGGGACTTTGCAATCATTTGAACGGAAACAGACAGTGGCTCGGAATCAATGGTATGCGTGGTATACACACAGACTCCCCAATACCACATCCAGTCATTATGTCCGCCTCTATGGCATATCTGTGTAAAGCACGAACTCAGATTCGTGTCCCGTTGCACAGTTTTGAGGCACTCATGTTTTGTAACATGAAATTTGTTACTGCTATAAATTGCTCCTACTTTAAGTTTTTACTCATGAACAGGCAGTCCAGGAGAAATAAATTCAGAGTCAAGAAATTCAATTAGATAATGAACTGCTTCTTCATCACTAATCCAATCTCTTTACTGACTTGTAAGGTCTTTCCTCGGTATGATATAGCGTAAGAACTTGTTTGTTGATTTCTCCTGCCTGTCCGTATTAAGAGATGAGAATTGCTCGTTTACAAAATTATTTATTCGTAATAGATAGTACATCCTCAACTCTGGGAAACACTTTTTCAAAGATGTCAAATACGCAATATATTCATATGCTCAATTGAAATTAAAATCAACTAACAATACCTACTTGCCACACCTGTGTATTTTCAAAACAAACTTGTCTGTGAAGTTAGGAAAATACAGCTAAAAGCCCCATAACTTCGCTTCTGTACTGAATTAATAATCTATTTAGAGCCCATATTTTAAGTTAGGCATACACAAATCCAGTGTCAAAGTTTCAGCTCGCCATGTCTTATGGTGGCTGAGTTTACTTGTGACAAACATTTTTGCGTTAAACGTCCATAACTTCACTTCTACGTTGAATTTCCAATCAATTCAGAGCCTATATTTTAAGTTAGACCTATACAAATCTACTCTAAAAGTTTCAGCTTTATATGTCTTATGGTAGCTGAGTTTACCTGTGACAAAGTTTTGCGGACAAACCGACAAACCGACAAACCGACAAACCGACAGAAATTTTTCTAAGGGTGGATTCGGTTTCTCCAATGTATGAAACGTAAAGAAAACTTGAAATGAGTCAGTTCTAAGCAATGTACAGACAAAATCATTATTTTATTTATAAAGATTTGACATCTTTGAAAAGGTGTTTCCCAGAGTTGAGGATGTACTATCTATTACGAATAAATAGTTTTGTAAACTAGCAATTCTCAACTCTTAATATGAACAGGTAGGAAAAATCAACAAACAAGTTCTACCGAGGAAAGAACTTACGAGTCAGTAAAGAGATTGGATTAGTGATGAAGAAGCAGTTTATTATCTAATTGAATTTCTTGACTCTGAATTTATTTCTCCTGGACTGCCTGCTCATGAGTAAAAACTTAAAGTAGGAGCACCAATCATGTTGCAATTTAGTAGCAGTAACAAATTTCATGTTACGAAACATGAGTGCCCCAAAACTGTGCAACGGTTCACGACTCTGAGTTCGTGCTCTACACAGATATGCCATAGAGGCGGACATAATGACTGGATGTGGTATTGGGGAGTCTGTGTGTATACCACACATACCATTGATTCCGAGCCACTGTCTGTTTCCGTTGAAATGATTGCAAAGTCCCGTCAGAGTCTATTTCGCAATGACGTTAACTAAGTCGCAAAGGGAGACTTTATCTAACGCAGGAATTCAAGTTAGCGAGACAAGTTTTTCTCACATGATCAACTATAGTTTACTTGCTCAATAGTCAGAGGTTCCAACTGTTTGTTCTTCCGTGAACCTGAAGGACAGACAGCTAATGTGGTGTATACAGAGGCATTTGTTTAACACTGTACTAATAATGGTATTTTCTACTATTCTATAATTTCTAATTATAGTATTAGTATATATAATACTATAATTGATATTTTGGAATACCAAGTATAATAGAATTTTTGATTCCGTCAAAGACGGGTACGTTTGCTAGTCCTGGAGAAATTAAAAAAAAAAGAAGAATTTTTTTCACAAAGTACTCCCTAAAAACGTGTAATATTGGCATCAACCAATTCCTTCTCAGGGCTTAGAGGTACTCAAATGTGAAAATCAGTGATTATAGAATTTGGCTTTAGATATATCCTGCTACTAACACAACCAATTACATTGGGCTCATGGGACTTGAGATATGTATTTCCGTTTAAAGACATGATATCAGAACTACCCAAATGAAATACCATGACTACATTTCATTCAGAGAGTAAATGCAAATGAAAGCTGTAAAAAAGTTTGGTTGCGCATACCTGGAGAAGGCTGTTTAAAGGCAGAAGGCCTGTTGGTATTGACAAACTCCAAGGTTCTTCTCCGTGCAGTGTCTGACCTCCCAGGAGACCCTCGTGCCTCTCCGCAAAGGCTAAGTCTGCCAACTGCGCCACAAAATAAATAACCACAAAGCTATAGTTAGAAAATATCCATGCTAAACATTCTTTCAGTCCAAAGGCTGGCACTGTTTATTTTCCAGTAAAAAAACATTTTGTCTGTTGACGCACTACACAACCAGTTACTTTTTCACATGAAGAGGTTTTGAAATCAAAGCAAAAAAAACAATAAAAAAATTCGGAATTGAGCTAATATCTTTACATTAGTCACAAGTTGAATTGAAGTGATCAGAAGAAAGATGACTTATTAAGGTAGGTAAGAGATGTATTTTAAAAGATGTAAAAAGGCGTATTGGGACTTTAATTTAAACATGGAAGACTGGCCCAACTATAGTTACTTTACACTTTAGACCTCTTCATTCAAACTGGTTATATATTAAGTTGTGAGTTTATTGCATTTTCGATATATCAGGAACACTACATATGAGGAATCGAAAATTATAGTTATAACCAAATAAAAGTTATAACCAAATTATCATGACCAGTGAATGGTAGGTATATATGACACATTAACTGAATGTACGACCCACTGACAAATGTCTATCTATGCTGGTTTAAAGATAAAAGGCTTTATTACAGGACTGAACAACATCTTCAGGCACTTCTTGCTCCTCTCTCCCGTCAGATCTGCCCGTATCGTCTGACCTGCAAGCCACATTTAAATAAGCCAACTACAAATATCTAATGAAATAAAAAGATTGGCATTGGTTGACCTTGTGACGGAAGCAGTGTCATCTGTGTCGACTTCAGTCATCCTTTCACTGTCAGAAGCGATGACGTCGGTGCTCCAGGCTTCTGAAGCCGTCTCACTCAGGTCGATCAACTGAATTCAAAACACATTACTCACAACCATTACCTGGCAAGCAAAAGAAATAATCGCGCCATTATTCATCGATTCATTGAACTTCACTGTTAACTATTTCACCATGACCTACAGTTTGATATTATTATCAAAACAATATTAATAATGAGAGGATGAACAATGTATTACGACAATACATAACACAATAAGTAACCATTAAATTTCTCAAAACAAACATTTTAGGTACATTTAAACCAAAGATAAACAACAATGGGTGTGGTTTATATCAAATGGGGAAAATATGGCTTCAATAAAGGTCAGTTTAAAACCGTGGATTTCCTGTAACAGCATCACATGTGCTAACCAGCAGATCACTCCGATTCAATGTGTCAATGTACTTTATTTTCCACCAACAGAAGTATACACTCAGTATGCAGATATAAAATATATTTGCTGAACCTGGAGCTTTTCGTGGGTCATAGATTATAAATCGTGGGTCCGTTCAAGATCATAGAATCACATTCTCAACAAATATATGCAAGTCAAGGTGGACTATATTTGTCCCCTAGTTGATAATGAAACATTCTTTGTGTTTTACCTGAATAGAGGACGTCGGCTCTTGCTGAACAGAGATCGGTATTGCCTCGGCGCCCTGAGCAGGCTCTACGGTCGTTTCACTGTCACTTGCAAGCACGTCTGTGCTCCACGTATCACTGACTAGTGACACAGTTTCATCTGCCCCTGAACAATGTCCATATCTTAAAGGAATATCAAATAAACCATAAACGAAATTAATTCAATTTTAAAAGTTTTACTTTGATTTCAATAAATTATATTTACTAGGTCATTTGTGCCAAATATTACAACGAATTTCCACCACACCTTTCTCCAAACAAATTTTAATAGTAGAAAACGACAGTAAAATAAATACACCAAAAAAAGTGAAAGCTGTTAACAAACTATTTCAATATTTTGACAGACATCACCACCACGAGAAAAAGGAAATGCTTCAATATTTAGCAGATCCTCAGCGCGCTATCTGATTCTGACTTTCAATTCCCGATGATTGAATGATAGTCTGGAAAAGTGCATACGTCGGTTCTAATAAACTTTGTAAAGGAATAATATAAAGTTCATACATGGATTACATTAATAACAAAAAAAACCTACTGAAAATAACATAGGGTCAACTTTCATTGAAAAAAAAAAAGAAAAAGGGATGTATACATACAACAATCAATGCAAATAGTTACTCAACATTAAAGATGTGTCCACTTTAGCGCGGTGTTCAAATAATCATGACATACGCCTTTTTCTGCCAGACTCCCATTAGCATGTCTTTTAACAATAAAAAAAAAAAAAAAAAGTTACCTTCAATGAGTGTAGTAATCTCAAACTTGCCAAACTTGTCATCAAGGTCAAGCCTTGTGGTTTTCGCTGACGGAGGAGTGACTCGAGGGTTGTAGTCGTCCAAGGGTTGTCGCAAGGAAACAGGGCCTTCCTTACCGGTCGCCTCGTCGCCTTCAGTGATTTGAGACGAAGGAGTGTCTCTTCCTAAACCCCAATCAATATAAGTTAAACTCATTGTAATATTAAACATTGCATTGTTACTTAACAAAGGCACATTAATACGACAAATAACCATCATACAAAGTAAATTTTAATCTTACGGATTAATACTACGAATATAACGAATTATTCAAATATCACAAAATTAACACAGTTAACGTTTTTAAAAATATAATGAATTTTAGAATATAACAAATATTACGAATAATAAAAAAATAAAATCATTATTTTTTTATTTAAAAAAAAATAAAAATAAATGTCCATTGTTTATTGTTTTTTTGTTAGTTTATAGCCCTGAGGATGTCTTAAAATAAAGACGAAACGTTGGCATAAAGGTGATTCCATATATTTACCCTGACCAAATTCCGAGAAGAAGAAAAAGTGTTTGTTAGTAATTTGTGGTCAAGAAAACAGTACCATATATATGTATATAACGATTTAAAGAAAAGAACACGTACAATCAGTTCACTTCAATATTTCGAATTCAGGAGAAGAACAAGATGATGAATTCTACGTGTACTTTTCTTTAAATCGTTTGATACTTTGTCCTAACGGACTGTCGATTTTTTGAAATATTTTCAGATCTTAATTTAAATATTTTAAAAATATAAAAATATTTAGGAATATTCAAATTCCATGAAAGTTACTAATATAACAATTTTTTTTTACAAATACTAGGAGTTTTACGTGAGTTGTGACCCCCACTGTAGTTTAGCTGGTCTTCGTTCATAAGAATGAAGATTTACCTGAGACATTAGGCGAGCCTCTGCCAGAAACATTGGCCGACACCATATCCGACAAATTATCATTCTGATCTTCAGTTTCCAGTTCCAAGGATGAAGCGACACTGTGATTGGAAGGCGCCTCGGACACCACTTCTAAGTTGTCACTTGTATTACCTTTAATATGCAATAGCACTTGGTAAGTGGTTATGCAACTAAATACTATACAATACATGAAAATGCTCAATAAACAAACATATATAAAATAACAGATAGAAAACACAAAACCTCACAAAATTTCGACAACCATCGTCTTCAGGAAGGTGACTGGCTTTTAAAAACGTTTTTTCTACCTGTGATTTTATTTTATTTAGTTCGCTGAATCGTTTTCAATTCACAAGATCCCAAATAAACATGGTATTGTAAAAAAAGGGACTAAGATTTTTTACAAAATTGTGATTTTGATGAAGACAAGTTGATTTAATTGAAAGATCCTAGTCAAATTTTTACTTTTCTTATTGTGGTTTCAAAATCCTATATATATATATATATATCAATGATCAAACCACAATAAGAAATGGGAAAACAAGACTAAGATCTTTCAACCGTAACAAGCGGTCTTCGTCAGAGTCAAAAACCCAACTCAGTTGGGTTTTTGACTCTGACGAAGACCGCTTGTTACGGTTGAAAGATCTTAGTCTTGTTTTCCCATTTCTTATTGTGGTTTGATCATTGATTGTTGTTTCACGTGTTTATGTGAAATCTTTTTATATATATATATGTTGAATGCCAGATTAGATATTGAAAAAGACGAGCCAATCCCTGTTACGTATTACTTTGGGTACTTCTTATTGGTTGTGGGTGTTTTTTCGTTAAATGCGCCTTCCTCGTGTCGTTGTGACCGGTTTCGACCGTTCCTCGGTCATTCTCAAGAATGCGTGAGGACGCCTATGCCACTCCTGCCCTCTGTGAAATTATAGTAGGGACTGCGAGCCCTCTCCAGGAAGGACGGCGGATGCGGCCAAGCGCGTTAGGAAACCGACGGGGAAAGGTTCTACATACACCCACAACAATAGAAGCTACAGAAAACACCAACAACCAGTATCTAATGAAATCCACTAAGCCCATAGTAAACACCGAGTTCGACGAGGTACACTTCCAAGCCAGGACGCCAAGACCTTCATCCAACTCTATTGGAAAATTAAGTAGGGACTGCGAGCCCTCTCCTGGAGTGAAGGCTGAGGCGGCCGAGCAGACGGAGTGTGCTAAGGTTTAACGAAAAAAAACACCCACAACCAATAAGAAGTACCCAAAGTAATACGTAACAGGGATTGGCTCGTCTTTTTCAATATATATATATATATATATATATGATCAAACCACAATAAGAAAATGGGAAAACAAGACTAAGATCTTTCAACCATAACAAGCAGTCTTCGTCAGAGTCAAAAACCCAACTGAAACTAGATGCAGAGAACATCTGGTGAGGGGTTGAGAAGAGTGGGAGGGAAGAGTGGTATTTTAAAAGGGTGAAAGCGCAGGAAAGGACTAATGTCCAGAAAGGGATGTTTGGGGAAACAAAGGAGTACAGTAAGAAAGAGTAAAAAACTATCCGCTAGCTGTCAACCCTCTTAGAAGAGGCTATTGCCCTCGTAACGAAAGTATCAAGTTTGAAGAGACCGTTACTAATGTTTATAATATTTGATCTATTAAATTTAATTAGAGACGATTCAATAATATTTCTTAACAACATTGACTTTTCATAGGTAATAAATTTAGCTCTTGTCCAATCAATATGATGATTTTCATTTTTTATATGCAAGAATAAGGCACTACTTTTTTCCTGTCTACTTACGTTATATTGGGTTGTTTTACACGTGTCGTTAATGATTTACCAGTTTCACCAATATAAATTTTATGGCAATTTTTGCACAGAATTTTAAAAATACCACCGGACTCCAATTCACTGGGAGAGTTTTTTATTAACATATTACACACGTTATTACGATTAGAAAACACTACATTAAAATCAAGTTGTTTGGCTAATCTTGGAAAGGGGTCCAATGACTCATATGGCAAAACTATAGAATTTGACAATGAACGGGGCTCTGTAGAAGTATTAGAGAAAGTTTTTTTAGCACTCTTCAAAGCTAAATCGATATAAGAGGAGGGGTATTTTAATGAAAGGGCAATTGACCTAATGGTGTTAATCTCTTCATTAAGGAGTTCAGGAGAGCACACTCTTAACGCCCTCAAAAAAATATTTCCAAAAACAGAAATTTTAACATTTTTTGGATAGGAAGAATAAAAGTGAACATATGCAAGTACATTCATAGGTTTTCTATATACACTAAAGCGTAACTCATTAGGTAGCCTATGGATCAGGACATCTAAGAAGGGCAAATTACCACTTACTTCTTCTTCCATCGTGAATTTGATTGTCGGCACTAATGAATTCAATTTTATTAGGAAATCATCTGTATTTAAAGAATTCGGACAAATGCAAAGTACATCGTCAACATATCTATACCATTTAACATTTTTGGGCAATATTGAGCTTAACATTTTACTCTCAAAAAACTCCATGTATAAATTACTTAGAAGGGGGGATAAACAGTTACCCATAGCAAGACCAAATTTTTGTATATAATAATTATTTTCAAATTGAAAATGACAATCTACCACACATAACTTAATTAACTCTATTATAGTGGTAGATGGAAGGGGAGGGAATAATTAATTTGGATACTTTCGTTACGAGGGCAATAGCCTCTTCTAAGAGGGTTGACAGCTAGCAGATAGTTTTTTACTCTTTCTTACTGTACTCCTTTGTTTCCCCAAACATCCCTTTCTGGACATTAGTCCTTTCCTGCGCTTTCACTCTTTTAAAATACCACTCTTCCCTCACACTCTTCTCAACCCCTCACCAGATGTTCTCTGCATCTAGTGTTTCAGTTGGGTTTTTGACTCTGACGAAGACCGCTTGTTACGGTTGAAAGATCTTAGTGATTGTTATTTCACGTGTTTATCTGAAATCTTTATATATATATATTTATAAAACCATTTAAAAAGAAGATAGCACACAGATAGTCACAGTCTGCCTTCCTGCGGGACTCTTCCCCTCCTGATGATGACGATGGTCGAAATATAGAAGTGAGTTATTCCTGTGTCTATCTCTGTGCTATCTTCTTTTTAATTGGTTTTTTATTTAAAAGTCTGCTGGACCGTTTCTTTGAATTATATATATATATATAAACACGTGAAACAATAATCAATGATCAAACCACAATAAGAAATGGGAAAACAAGACTAAGATCTTTCAACCGTAACAAGCGGTCAAAAACACAACATTAACCCAACAAAGCCCAACATCAATTGAGTTTTTGACTCTGACGAACCGCTTGTTACGGTTGAAAGATCTGAGTCTTGTTTTCCCATTTCTTATTGTAGTTTGATATATATTATCAAATAATATATTGCATATATTACTCATTAAATATATATTATATATATGTGTGTGTATAGGGAGCAGATTTTCGTTAATACACATTTCATTAAGCTCTTTTTGAATTCTTGTTTTTGTTACTTTTCTAAATTTCTAATAAGTGTTTTGAAGTTTTCTGGTAAATCAAATAAGAATTGTCCAAATGTTTTATCTTCAATACTCATCACTATTAACACTATTCACTTTTTACAAATGACCGACGTTTCAGTCACCATTGACCATCTTCATGTATTAAAATTTAATTTACTTGCTAACGCTGGAAATATAAACATCAATATTAGTCTATAAAAACTAAAGATAAAAATTTTACAAAAACCAATAAAACAGTCAATATGCATATTACACAGATAAGGGAAGGTTACAATTATGGTAACTTAAATCATACAGGTTAAACTAGTCCATACATATTTGTCCTAAAGGCTATGGCGTAATTTCCAGTATCTTCTGTATTCCTTCTCACCGACTCTACTCTCCAATATCTGGAGAGCTTCTAATATTTGTAGACGACCGACATCATTTTCTCTGTTAATTATGTCACTATTGCTCGTTAACATTTGTCGGCTTAATTCCAAGCGATGGAGCTTTTTTGTGTGTTCTTTAGGAGCACCAGCAACCAGGTGCATTGTGAGTCTTCTAGACAAGGTTGTCGAACCAATGCAGTTTGTTTTTAGGAACTCACAGTTTCCTAGGGTGCAGTTATAACTATAAACTACATTAGTCTCTTGGAGTTTAGCTTTAGGCTGAAAGTTATTCTTGATTACCAAGTTTGCTGTACTTTTACTTTTGTAAATATATAATAAGTTTCAACTAGTCTTCAGGGTTAACACAGTTAATATTACCTTTGATTATTCCTTTAAAGACTCTTCCATCAAACTTATAAGCTTTGGAATATTGGTTTCTGAACAACACTTTATGTTTTATTCCTCTGTTGTTTTTGTTTAGTTCGTCCGTGCTAACACTACTGATTTTTTTGATATAAATTTGTAAATTTTATCACATCATTTATTACTGTATCCGTTATTGATAAACACTTGTTTTAGTCTTTCTATATCCTGATGGAATAAAGCCCAAGTACAAGTTATCTTAAAGGTTCTATTGTATCTTTGGGGGCATTCACTTTGAGCATTTAGATATACTCCACTATGAGTAGGTTTCACATACACAGATGTCTGGTAGTCAGCACTGTTCTGTTTCACTACAACGTCCAGGAACTTCATAATTTTGTTTTGACTCAATTCTTTGGTGAAGTTTAAAACAGAGGCAGTTTGGAAAGAATGTCGCACATCTTCAACTTGATCTATGTTCTCCATCACTAGGAGTCATCAGTGTACCAACAGTAAACTATTGGTTTTTGGATGGTTACATCAGCAAGGGTGTTTTCTTTATGGCACACATAGAAATTTGCAAAGGCTACACCCAATGGAGATCCCATTTCCACTCCGTCTGTCTGATAGTATAGACTTCCATCAATATGGGTGAAAGGTTTTTTTTTTGTAGTACAGGTCCTTAACAGTTTTTCTAAAATTGCTCTTTCAAAAAGGAAGGGGTTATAGCTCGAACAAGGTCAGATGGTTATAAGCTCGGTTGCAAATAATTCTTATGGTATCTTCCACAGGAGCAGTTGTAAATAACGATTTACCGTCGGGTGAGGACATCATTCCTTCAGCCTTAGCAGCACATATTACTTCAAGGAAGTCGTCGGTCAATCTAAGAAGGTATTTATCAGCTATGTATGGAGTTATAATTTTGTTTAGGGCCTTGGCTGTAGCCACATAGTAACACACAAACAGTGGAACACATACTGTTCGACTGAGTTGAGTTGAACTTCTGAGATGCAGCAAACTGGAGAGGCCAGTTGTAACTGCTGGAGGTGCGTGGCCCCCTCGGGTACGCAGCTTACTTCTCGAGAACCTGGTCGATGCCTTTAAGCAAACAGTGAACAAATATTTCCACTTACTTAATTGAGTAATTATACCAGCCTGTACTGTGTTATGTGCTGCTTGCAATCGCCCTGCCATCATTGTGTTGTTATTACTGTTTAGTATTATTGCATTGTATTACTCTTATTAAATTACTACTATTATCATAACTTAATAATGAGTATAATGTACCATTGAAGATTGCAAAACATGTAATGTCTTCTGGCGGAACATGCAGTTCTATAAAAAGTAGAAAAAATTGTAGACCCTTAATCCCACCCTCGAAACACAATAAAAAAACAATTAATTACCTATTGAACCGTCGTCGTGGGAAAGAGAGAACCTTGTTCTCTTCTCTTGACCTTCGAGTCTGTCTGACCTTGAAGACATAATCGCCACTTGGTCAACACTGTCTGTCCCCTCTTTTTCTAGGTCCATTATCTAAAAAAGAGTAAGCATTTCACAGAAGGTTATCAGTGTGCGTCAAACCCAACAGTAATGTTGCTTATTACTCCCTCAGGAGGAGGCTTGAGTTTTTAGAATCCTTCTATTAGAAATACATCCACCCAATATAATATCTTAAAATAACAATGTATGTTGGAAAAATAATTCAAGTTTCCACATAAACGTTTTATTTAAATAACACGTCTCAAACAGCCCGTCATCTTCAAGGTACATCTAGAATATAAACACATAGCGTACGTGCAAGGTTGCCAACTTTTTTTTAAGCAGAATAATCTAACTCATCAAAAAAAAAAACAAGAATAATAAAAAAAATCCTTAATAATCTGAAAAATAATCTAATGTTAAATGGAATAATATTCAACATATTAAATAAATTTGCCTTAAAAATGGAAGAGTTGTGGCAAATACTCATCATCGTCTTGATTGCTTGAAGCTGTAGATATTCCTTGAGGAGCGTCAGTTGATTGATAAGCTGCAAGCATGCCAATACCGTTTACGACATCGCAAGGCAAATCATCAGTTGAGCAACACATTTCCACTCTTAGGAATAAGGAAGAGAACTCATTAAGGCACTAATTAAAACTGACAGTAAAACATTGATTGAAACAATAAACAGCAGATATTTACTGGCCTACTGCCGAACAAGTAAGAAAACAGCTATCAATATCAAAAAGAAACATAAGTATTGAGAGAACCAAACCAACGTCGGAACAACAGGCAACGAGATGGTAAAAGAGGCAGCTATGGAGGAGGACATAGTCAGCTATATAGCAGCAAGTATATCCTACCTGAAGAAGAAACTGGAATCCGCGACTGAAAAAGATGGGAAGAGGAATAGAGCACCAAAGGACTATAAACAAGTAAAACTTTCCCTCTATAAAGACAAGGAAGAAGCTTGACGACTTACAAATAGATTACAGGCTGACCCAGAAACAGACCTGATATGGACGAACTGGACATTACTTGAAGAGATTTAATATTATTCGAAATTCAAATTGCATATGTGACGGACTGACTGACCAGACAAGGAACCATTTAATCTATGATTGTCCAAAATTAGATCCCTACCAGTAAAGCTCAATAATACAAATAATAAATACTACAAGACACGATTGGCCAATCAAACAAAATAGATTAATAACAGATCAATCTGTGCATGACTTGAGAAAATTGTTATCTAATATACCATGGGAAGTGTTTTGAGTGAAGTTGAACAGCCTTAGATACGTAATATTGCAATGAATGCAAATATTTTAGGTATATGTGGGTATTTTATTGTTATTTATATTAAATCCATGCTATATTATTATAATTACTTATAGAATGTATAATATTTGCTTTGTATATTTTAGTTATATTTCATATGTTCTATGTAGTTGTATGTAAGTTATACCTAGCGGGACACGTGCGGTTAGAAATAAACTCCTTCATAATAGAGTACTGCTGAAAGCTTATGACCGTTGTCCTATGGCAGTCTGGCACCCATATGGCCAGAAATAAAACTAAATCACAACTGTACTAGAACGAAACGTATATGCAACGGCATTTACTCTGATATAACATTGTATTAAATACAATATAATGATCACATTTTACATTATAATCTAAAAAGAAGTCTAGAATAATCCAGAAAATAATCTATAATCTAGATGGCTGTTTTTATAATCTAAACGAGACTAGACCTAGATTTCTAAGTTGGCAGCCTTGCCTACCTTGCGACTCAGCTGGTTTAGTGTCAAATTTGAAAAAAAATTGAACGCTGCACACCTACCCAATATACTTGGAGGTACAATCAATGATCAAACCACAATAAGAAAATGGGAAAACAAGACTAAGATCTTTCAACCGTAACAAGCAGTCTTCGTCAGAGTCAAAAACCCAACTGAAACACTAGATGCAGAGAAAATCTGGTGAGGGGTTGAGAAGAGTGGGAGGGAAGAGTGGTATTTTAAAAGGGTGTAAGCGCAGGAAAGGACTAATGTCCAGAAAGGGATGTTTGGGGAAACAAAGGAGTACTCTTCTCAACCCCTCACCAGATGTTCTCTGCATCTAGTGTTTCAGTTGGGTTTTTGACTCTGACGAAGACTGCTTGTTACGGTTGAAAGATTTTAGTCTTGTTTTCCCATTTTCTTATTGTGGTTTGATCATTGATTGTTATTTCATGTGTTTATGTGAAATCTTTTTATAGGTACAATACATTGAACATTACAATACAATCATAGCACATTTGAACATTATGGTTGCTTTAGTTACACAGATACGGTGCAAATGAGTACTTCTAAAAAGAGAGAGTCGGCAGATGCAATACCCAAAATTCGAAAAATCTTTGTGTCGTACGCCCACGCCAATATATACAGTTGCATACAAAATTAAACCTTCTACCTTCTTTGCTTTAATGTTCTATTTAATAATCATTACGGTTCATAATTGATACAATAATGTTATTTTTTTAACTTTATGCAAATTTATTTAGTTCTCATAAGAATAATTGCATATCCTTTATGATTTTTTTCTACTCAACACGTACTCGTACTTATGCTTCAAGGTCTCTATCCAGAATGTCAAAAAAGGTATTTTAAAAGTTACCTTCCAACTGTAACTTTTTTTACATTACTATAAGTAAAGTATAGTGGTGGTGAAAAAATTCGATCTCGAGATTTTTACGGAATTATATGTATCGAGGTCCCAAAAGTCGTTTTATGAAGTTTTTCCGATGATATCTCTGTGTGTGTGGGTGGGTGGGTGGGTGGGTGAGTGTGTTAGCATTGCTTGTTACCACACTACGGTCCAGAATCTTTTATGTATCAAGTTGATATTTTATACAAAAATGGGTTCTATAGTGTAGATGATCCCTACTGTTTGGGAAGAATTATGCATGACGGAAAAGTCACTTTTTTTGCTAAAAACCGGTTTTTAGAAAAAGTAGATGTTTGTTTATAATGGAAAAAAATTGAATAATTTATTGACTTATTTGAAGATATAGGACGAATAATATTTTTATATGTAAAAAATCAACGGCAATAAACATAAATTTCCTTTGTCTACCATGGCATTATGACTTACCTCCTCGCTTCAAACAGATAAACCTGAAGAATACTTTGTTTATGCTTAATTTAAAAATATGATGTTTTCAATTTCTTAATTTTTCATATAAGTAATTAAGATTAGCAGAAATACTTCTATGGGCATGAAAAACGGTTAATTTATAGAAAATAAAACAAAGTATAATTAACAGAGTAAACTAAAAAGAAACAACATGATCTATAAAGGAAGGAAATGTTTCAACTCGCCTTATCTTCGGAAAGCATTCCAATCCCAATTGTCCCCATATTGTTGAAATCAAAAGGGAACACTAAGACCTTTTCTACTTTCAATTCCTCTTCCTCAGCAGAACCATTTTCTTTTGTAAAACTACTGCTTCTTGGAATCTTTGTAACTAAAATATCAATTAGAATAATCAATAACAAATTATTTTAAAATAGGATTTTCATAAAAAGCAATACATTTGCTAAGCCAATAAATAAATTTTAGTTTCTAGAATCAAAATTGTTTATTTAGTTAGGTCTTAATCTCTTTCTCTGTATATTATATCATTTATAACCCAAGCAAGGAGAAACATTGTTTATGACCCGGTTCTAGAGCCAAGATTGTTTATACCCGATTTTGAACCATATAGAATGGTAGTCTGGCTCCAGAAGTCACATGAAGTCAGAGCTAAAATTTTAGTGGTCTTCCTCCAAAGCTGAGATGATTTATCTCTTTGCCCGGACTCCAAAGATGTTCACTTCATCTTCTATGTCAAGATTGTCTATCATACCGATCTCGAACTTCTACTTTCTACATTCCGTTCCGAGTAAGACTGTTTATCATACTGCTCCACAACAAAGTCAGGATAAGATGAAAACAACATTATTTGGGATCCTCCATATATACAATGACTTATACGTTAACAAACCCAATCCCTGCCGTAGGCCCCATTTTATTTTTAAATGAAGAAACATATATTTTTCGATTACTCCTTCTTATTCTTAGATTATATTTTGTCATTCACCATGAGAAATACCGAGTGCACTGCAAAGGGTGGTGATGTTAAAGTAATTTTACCTCTCCTCACTCACAGCTTCTACTGTCATTCCTAATTATAGTCACCATTAGAGATTACTCTACAGCATATCTGTATTTTTGTATGAGCTTCTTAATTTATTTTCAAATTGACATACCACTGTTCAAATTAGTTTCGAGTTCTGGCTGTGATATTTTAATGTGAAAATCCCCATTTGGGGCCACGGCAGGATTCAGTAAATTTATTTGTTTTATTTCGAGGTGGTACTAGCAGAGCTCTGCACTGTCACTGATCTAAAAGGCGCTATTGAAAATGATATGGTCATTTTTTCGCTCAGTTCGATGATGACGAGGAAGGCCTTGATGAAAATGTTCTAACTGTTAAAACAGCTAAAGATGTTCCAGCACGTCTTCACTGATTATGATAAAGATTTATTGCTTACAGAAGACAACCTTGAACCAACATGTAAAATTTCCGTGATAAGCGAATCAGCTAAATTGTATGGCTCAAGCAGAAACCTGATTTCTGACGATAAAGTAATTGACCTGCAGTTACAAAAAATTAAACGAAACTTAGCTGGTAAATCAGTTGTAGAAACTCTCATTTCGGAGGAAATCATACTCTAAATAGTAAAAAGAAAACGTTATATGTGTCAATTAGGGCAACCAGCATTCATTTCAGTTATCAAGAGCTTTTTAGCTCACTGAGTATCAATCACTCCCACAAGAGCATATAATCTTGTGCGAAAATGACGAACTAATTGATTACGGGATATAAAATATGTCTAGGAATAGATATTTAAAGTTAAAAAAATCTTCGACAATAATAATGTGAAGCTGGAAAAGAAATATAAAAAGTTACAAAACTGCTCTTTTGATCGAGAATACCATGACCAATTTCTGCAATTTGTCATTTTCTACATAAATTCCGAGTTTGCCTATTTTCAATAGCCTCCTTTACATTACGGTAGTAAATGCTCATGTAATGATAATTGGAAACAAAGAAAGCTTTTTTTTTTATTTAAACCAAACAAAACGAAAGACAGGAATAACAATACATATAGAGTGAATGGTAGAGTAGCACAAAGATTAATTGGAAATTACTAAGAAATTCATATTTTAAATCAACTTGGTTGTTAATTGAAATTTAATTTTATAAATAATTGATTTATTTTAAATTGAAAAAAATTTGTTACTCATACTTGGATAATTCCCAAATGGGACTTTTCCGAAAAGTGCATTTTATTTTAAATTGACATATTAGTTTTGCCACGAGTATAACTGATAACATAGTAATATCAAAGAAAAAAATTGAAAAATTTGGAAAAAGAAAAATTTAATAGTTAATGGATTAACGAGCAAAATTATTGAATGACCAGGATTTGGATACATATAATTTACAGTCCGGTTCTAAAGACAATATAGTTTATGTTCCAGCTCTGAGTTGAGATTACAATTTGTTTAAAGTCTTTTTGCAAAGCTAGTTTTGTTTAGTATTACTCCAGCACAAGTAAGAGTTACCTGAACACAATAGTAAATGGACACATTAAAAATGATGTAAATGGTATTACGATTACCAGAGGAGATGATATCATTCACTAAAGTGATTTCAACTAATCTCTGTGATACTAACAGCATATGAACGCAATTATTTAATATACACTTGTACTTGTAATACACCGAAATGAATATAACGCTGCAATAAAACTAAATAAGAATTTAATACATTGTTATTTAGGTTTAATAAGAGTTCGCTTAAAGTAAACACGAGGTTCAATATGCAAGTCAGAGTTAAGCCACAAACTTTATATTTGAGTAATTCTCATTTAAAATTAATTACACAGTTAAAGTTGATTTTATTTCATTGTTGCTTTCTTTGTTTTTGGCTTTATTTCATAATTCTATCTCCTTTCTTTATTTAGCATGTTTTTTGTTATTACTTGTCACGATACCTTTGGACAGAAGTCTCGAGGACTTCTTCGAAGCCCTCGCAGGAGGAGTGGTGCCCCCTTTCTCGTGTCCATTCGATGTATCCGTTGGGATTTGACTCAACAAATCTGATAACTCTTTCTTTGTTTCAAAATCATCGGAAGAAACTTCATTGGCAACAGTTCGCAGAAAACTAACCTAAAATAAAAAGAAATAAATATAAACCAAAATCCAAAGTTTGTAATATATATAACACTATTTTTATTGTTCAGCCAGGTTTGGTCTATCTTCAATAATACAACAACTTTAAGTCATATTTTTAGACCTCTTCAGGGCCACATCAATACAGAATTGAATTACAATAACATGAAAAGTAATTATATTACATTATTTAATTAATTACCTTGGTATTTTTCCATTGTGAGTATAATTAACAAATATGGTTGTAGTTTTCTGGTTCTATTTTGATACAGTTTTAATGAGTTTTAAGGGTTGTTTTGAGTTATCAAGTTTGATTAGAAGGTTCGAAAAACAGTCACTAGGGCAGCACACTAGCTGATTTGAACACAAACCGTTATGTAGTTGCTTACTCAGAATAGAAAAATACCAAGGTAATTATGTATAAAATTAAATAATGTAATATAATTACTTTTAATGTTATTGTAATTAAATTCTGTATTGATGTAGCCCTGAAGAGGTCCACAAATATAGACGAAACGTGGGCTTAAAGGTGTTGTATTATTGAAGATAGACCAAACCTATAAACGATAAAAAATAAAAAGTGTTAAATATATGTAGTCGAGATAAGGAAAACATTCAATATATATATATATATATATATATATATATATACTTTAACACAGAGAAAAGAACACAGAAAGACACTACAGAACTCACTTCGATATTTCGACATCCGTCGTCACCCGGAAGAAGTGCGAAGTACTCGCGTTGAGAAGCAAACTACTACTGGCCTCCAGAGTAACTCGGATATATATATATAGTGCGTCTTCGCACTTCTTCCCGATGACGACAGATGTCGAAATATCGAAGTTAGTTTTGTAGTGTCTTTCTGTGTTCTTGTGTTAAAGTTTATATATATTTGTGTAATGTGAGTAGAGTTTCGTTGATACAAATATCATTGAACAATTTTTGAACCCTTGTTCTTGTCTCTTTCCTCTTTAACTTTTCTAATTTCCTAATCAGTGTTCTGAGGTTCTCCGGGATATGAAATAATAATTCTCCAAAAGTTTTATCTTCAAAACTCATTGTTAACTATATTCATGTTTACACTATTCACCTACGTTTCAGTCATCGTTGACCATCTTCAGGGTGTTTTTAACTTCACTTGCTAATACTAAAAATTTAAACATCTATATCACTATATAATAACTAAGTATAAATACTTTACACAAAACAATAACGCAGTCGACATGCATGATGTATAAATAAGGGAGGTTACGGTAAAGCTATGCTAACTTGGAGGTTACAGTTTAGACAAGTCCACAGACATTTGTCCCTAATGCTAAGCTTAATATCAATTATCTTGAGCATTCCTACTCGCCGATTCCTCTCCATATAGCTTTAAAATTCTATTGAAACTTGTGATCTGTCCATTTATACTTGGTTTCTTTTCTAATATCTGGAGTGCTTCTATTATTTGCAAACCACCGGCTTCATTTTCTCTATATACGAGAAACCAGCACACTGGTACAGAGACGGTTGGAGACCACCTCAAACCGTCTCTGTACCAGTGCGCTTGGTTTCCCTCTCTTATCTCTCCTGAAGACGGTTCAACCGAAAATTAGAGACTGTAAGTGTGTGCTTTTGATTTCTCTGTTTTTCTTTGTGTACATTGAACTATATATATATATATATACACGTTTAAAAGTAAACTAAATATACGAACAGAGTAAATAGAAAAACAGACTTACAGACTAATATTCGGTTTAATCATCACCAGGAGAGAAGAGATAGTGACACCAAGCGCACTTGCGAAGCGACGTTTGGAGATTCTATTACTTTAAGACCCGTACAAGGTCTTAAAATAATAGAATTAAGAGAAGATAAAACAGAAGTTCAGATAAGTAGTACAAGTTGGGTAAATATAAAAGAATCAAAGAATCTTACGGCTTACTATACCAAGCCGAGGAAAGAACTTACAAGTCTGTAAAAAGAGTGATTAGTGATTAGGAAGCAGTTCATTATCTAACTGAATTTCTTTCTCCTGGACAGCTCACTTATCCAGCGAGCTATATCAAGCCGAGGAAAGAACTTACAAGTCTGTAAAAAGAGTGATTAGTGATGAGGAAGCAGTTCATTATCTAACTGAATTTCTTGACTGTTATCGCGATTCTGTTGGTTCGGTAATAGAAGCTAGCCTTGATTTATAGCCCGGAGGATGTATTAAAATAAAGACGAAACATTGGCGAAAAGGTGATTCCGTATATTAACCCTGACCAAACTCCAAGAAGAAGAAAAAGTGTTTATTAATAATAATTAAATATATAAAGTAATAAAATAATAAAGAATGATATCATTTAATAATAAAGGATAACAAAGGGTATTTGATAATTAAATAATTTGATTATTAAATTACTGCATTTTTATTATTTAATTACTTTATATATATAATATTATTTATATTCTTAGTTTTATGGTATTTCGTCTTTGTCAAGCCTTGTTCCAATATTTTGGAAGTCTCTTGGGTCACGTCACAAGTTTACTGGAGTAGGCATTATGAACAAGAATTTGACCAGTTCTTTCTAGTTCTCACAGCAGTCTGCTCCAGTTACTATAGTCAGAACTCTTTTCGGTAAAGTGTTAATAGTGGACAGTCCAAACAATAATAGCCCCCCCCCCCCCCCCCGGACATAAGATACCGTCTACTGCTTGCAACTCTTCTAATGTAAGCAACATTATGGTTTCTTTTTTGGTCAATGTTTTCCGAAAATAACAACTTACAAAAGCATTGAGTTCAGACTGGGTGAAGAGGGCGGCTGGTCGAGGCATCCCATTCAGTTTGATGGTCTCCTCTTGGGGAGGTTCGTTGGACACCACACTATCTTCCAGCATGTTTTCAATAAGGGATGATACCGAATCCTAGAAAAATACAAAAAAAAAATAAAATAAAATAAAAACACATTTAGTCATTTATTTTATTTTAAGATTTCACATAAACACGTGAAATAACAATCAATGATGAAACCACAATAAGAAAATGGGAAAACAAGACTAAGATCTTTCAACCGTAACAAGCGGTCTTCGTCAGAGTCAAAAACCCAACTGAAAACTAGATGCAGAGAACATCTGGTGAGGGGTTGAGAAGAGTGGGAGGGAAGAGTGGTATTTTAAAAGGGTGAAAGCGCAGGAAAGGACTAATGTCCAGAAAGGGATGTTTGGGGAAACAAAGGAGTACAGTAAGAAAGAGTAAAAAACTATCCGCTAGCTGTCAACCCTCTTAGAAGAGGCTATTGCCCTCGTAACGAAAGTATCAAGTTTGAAGAGACCGTTACTAATGTTTATAATATTTGATCTATTAAATTTAATTAGAGACGATTCAATAATATTTCTTAACAATATTGATTTTTCATAGGTAATAAATTTAGCTATCTGTCCAATCACAATATGATGATTTTCATTTTTTATATGCAAGAATACGGCACTACTTTTTTCCTGTCTACTTACGTTGTATTGGTGTTGTTTTACACGTGTCTTAGTTTCTGTTTTAGTGATCAGCATATGAAAGCAAGGTTTAAACGGTTTTATACAATTGTTTTCAGCCGCAATACGCATGTGCTGTCTAAAAATATGTGTATTGCAGTATAATGATTATTACGGCTTTTGTTCTTTGACAATTGGCATTTAATTTATTATTTGGCTATGGCTTGACCGCTATGGTTGGCGCATGCGCATACTGCACATTACATTTCCTCAACAAGCTGTCTAGTGTTGCCAGTAAAGTTAAGTGCTTTGCCAAACTAGTCAGCCTGGTGACGTGTACCACAGATGACAAGACTGATCAAGGGCATGCACTAGAGGAATGAATACCTTATCGAAGTGAGAGTAGAGTTGGGAGCTCCTTTGGTCAATGGGCTGGTATTTGCACATGGCCAAAGACTGTAGAATGTGCGCCACCTGCATCAGGTTGAACCTGGCAATGGGGCTGACAGAGGCGTCTGTGATGCCGTAAGGCTCGGGAGTCACGATGGCTGGGCAGATGAACATGGTGAACACTAGATCGGTGCACATGGCAAACACCTGCAATCAACAATAATCAACACTTGCCCACCCAACACCCTATTCACAATAGGACTGCACATCAAAAATCATCATTCTTCTTAACTCTTCAACTCAACTAGACTGGTTTCGTAACCACAGTTAAAGTTAATTAACATTGGTGGTTAAGTGGTAAACATTTGGATAGGTGACACCATATGTCGTTGGCACTCCCACCAATGTGGCACACCCACCGTTTTATTGTTTCAATCCTTTACTCAGCCCCATAACAGTGTCTTTGAAAAATAAGAAAAAAACATATTCATTAACTGATCCATTAAAGTAAGCCTACTTAATGGCACGGCTACGCCTATCTGTCCCTCAGTATCCAGTGTTATCCAATGTAAATAAGTTGTCCTCGCTAACTTATCAAGATCGTATCTTAATCGCTTTTTGAATTTTGTTTTTTATGTCTCAAGAGATCTAAAAGAGTTAGTTTGTCGTTACATAACAATTCATTAGTAGCACCGGCTGGTTGTCATAACCAAAAATATCCATTAGGCCCTTGATATGTTAGGTTAGGTTGCAGATGTCAGTCCCTCGAGAGGACAGGACTCACAGGCCGAACAATGTCCCTTTGTGATAGCACATAGAAATCTTCACTGGGAGTCCTAAACGGGAGTGTACTTCGAGTAGGGATACAACACGAGACCGACACCTTAACGTCCTATTCGATGGACAACGTGATCACCTCCCACGTGAATAAATCGAGGACCAGAGTGGGTATTGAACTCCAGACCTACCAGCCCAGAGGCGAGAACGTTGTCACAGGGGTACCCTAGCTCGATACCATACGAGTTTTATTTTCCTTACTGTTAAAGGTAGCGAATCAGAGTAGCACTGGTTGTATCATTGTTGTTGATATTGTTGCTACTTCTATTTTCCAAACAAATATTCATTCTCTCATCTATCTCAGATCAATTAATTCGGGTCCAATTTAATATAAGTCTGCATACTTTACTGCCTTTCATTTAATATCCCTATCAATGCAAATAAAAATCGTTTATTAAAAATCCGTCCATTAGAGAACAGTTTTTTAACCTTTTTACCCTTTTGAAGAACAATTTCTGTGCGCATCACGCCAATATATATATATTAAATGTCAACTAAAAAACAAGAATCCCAGCGATCTAAATCAAAACTGTCGGTTCAAAATGTTTAACAAAACAAAAAGGCTTGACTTATTTTATATAGAGTACCCCTAAGAACGAGTGATTTGTATAGCAAACTTTCTTTTCCGGGTTAGTGATAGTAGGAACATAAATATAAAATACGGCTGTTTCAGCTCTTTTCTTTTTGGATGCACACATCGATATACATGGTCACTTGGTAAATCTTATTTTATTCGGGTCAGAGGACCTCAAAACATATACAAAGGTATTATCAAAACAAACAGCTCTTGTAAAAACCCATAAAATTAATTAAAAGTTGGCATATACTATAAGGGTTCAGCACAGGTAATTTAATCATAAAAAACCATTGCCAACCAAACCTGTACTGCAGAACAGCAATGGTATGTATAAGTATGATTGCAAGGTAGGTAACCTTGTAAAATACAACGGGCTATAGACATCCAGTCTATTGTGTTTTCATTTAGGTTAATAGAGCAATTGAAACTAAACATTTTCAAATGGGGAAAAAATCTGTATTCATATTTCGCATCTGCAGTTAAAAACCAACCACCTAAAACATTAAAAAGAACCAGAAGTTCACCAGAAATGACCTCATCAAATAAATCTCTGATTCAACTGTGATAGGTAGAAATCAGAAGAAGCAATTTAAGCAAGAGATCATGAATGCCATGAGCGAACTTCTAGACTCCAAAGGTTACGCTACAAAAGAGGATATAAAAGGTCTTCAAAGTCAATTGGAAAAATTAGACAATGAAAATAAAGAATTGAAGAAGGAGATGTTAGAACGTAAATCTCATAATCTAAAACTTGAGGGTAGAATAGAATTCTGAGAAAACCAAAGTAAAAAAGAGAAACATTGTAATTAAGGGAATAAAAAAAATTGAAACGAATGCAAATTGTCAACAATTGGTGAGAAATTTCTTAAGCAACAATGCAAATAAATATCTGTGAAGTTAATTTACAAAATGTGACATTCATTCTGACACAGAAGGATGAAAATAATATTGCAATTTTATGTATATATATATATATATATATATATATATATAAAGATTTCACATAAACACGTAAATAACAATCAATTATCAAACCACAATAAGAAATGGGAAAACAAGACTAAGATCTTTCAACCGTAACAAGCGGCCTTCATCAGACTCTGACGAAGACCGTTTGTTACGGTTGAAAGATCTTAGTCTTGTTTCCCATTTACTTATTGTGGTTTGATCATTGATTGTTATTTCACGTGTTTATGTGAAATCTTTTATATATATATATTTGATGACAACTCGATGAAGAAAATATTACCGGAAGTCAAGAATCTGCAAGGAACTAAATACTTCATCGAAAGAAAATGTGTTATAATTCACGAATGAAAATAACTGTACGAAGAGAAATAGAACATTTTAATGCACAAATTCTAATCTCTATAAAAGGTGACTGTGTAATAGTTAGTAATGTGAAATTGAAATGGAATTTGCAGAAAGGTCTTCTAGATAAGGTCGGGGTTGATGCCTCTGGCTCTCCGGCATGTTAATTTTGAAACGAGAAACTTTATAAAGAAGATCAAATCGGGCGACACACCATCTCAAGTTGTAATAGAAGAAGAAACAAAACTAATCATAGTCAGTCTGATGTAGATGAAAATAAAGCAACATTTATTTTATAATTAACTATATTTTATGAAGTAAAAAAACTTAGATTGTATAGCATAATTAATTACTCAAGAATTCATTAATTTAATTATTCTAATATTATTATTTAATTATTAATTTTTATAATATTCGTATACTCAGCTGTTAAATTCATCTGTAGATTCATATCAAAGTAACAAAACGAAAGTCAACATTCATGATACCATTGCTGTTCTGCAGTACAGGTTTGGTTGGCAATGGTTTTTTATGATTAAATTACCTGTGCTGAAACCCTTATAGTATATGCCAACTTTTAATTAATTTTAGGGGTTTTTACAAGAGCTGTTTATATTGATAATACCTTGTAGTATTCGTTCATCTGTTTCGATCCATTTTGAATACTGATTCTGATATATTTATATATATATATATATATATATATATATATATATATAAGTAGCGGTTTGCTTCTTAACGCGAGTACTTCGCACTTCTTCCCGATGACGACGGATGTCGAAATATCGAAGTGAGTTCTATAGTGTCTTTCTGTGTTCTTTTCTCTGTGTTAAAGTGTATATATATATATATATATATTATAGGTGTATAATGTAATCGGGATTCGGTCAATAATTGACCGAATCCCGATTACATTATACACCTATTCTATCGAACGGTTGATATATTATTGAATTGGTATATATATATATATATACAAAACTAAAATTTATCGGGACTCGGTCAGTTCTTCAGGTTCAAATTAAACTCTCATTGCCAACGTTTCGGCTTTTATTTAAAACCTTTTTCATAGGCAGAAGTATAAATTTTGAAACAGAAAAACTAAGTATTACATTACAAATTATTTTACAAAGGAAATGAGTCTGTGAATTTTAACAACAGCTGAAGGCTGAATTCAGCCTAATAATTAGTTTATAATAATAATAATAATAATATTAATAATATTAATTAATTATCAGTACTGGTAATTCAGCCTTCAACTGTTGTTAAAATTCACAGACTCATTTCCTTTGTAAAATAATTTGTAATGTAATACTTAGTTTTTCTGTTTCAAAATTTATACTTCTGCCTATGAAAAAGGTTTTAAATAAAAGCCGAAAAGTTGGCAATGAGAGTTTAATTTGAACCTGAAGAACTGACCGAGTCCCGATAAATTTTAGTTTTGTTTCTATTCAACGGTCGATACTTTGATCAATATTTATATATATATATATATATATATATATATACTATACAAAAAAGATTTAAATCGGACAACAAAAGTACGTCAATAAATTTAAGATTCACTGGCAATATAAAACACACTATCTCAAAAACTGTTATATTACCTCCTTATATCAACCACAATCAACAGGAGTCCTGTCAAAGTGACAAGAGTTGATCAGTGTGCTAGCTAAAAGCAAGTTAAGTTCAAGAAAGTTGGATAAGATAAGTTTTCCTGATTTGATTCAGACATAAAAAAAAAAAAGGAAAACTTGAAAAGTTGAGGTTGTAGGGAAGAAGACGCATACCTCTTTTTCAGGAACATTGTTATTGTTGTTGAGTCTGGAGTAGATTTGACTAACAAACCACCAGATGGCAGTGGGGAAGCAGTGGAGGTTATCAGTGATGCTGGTAATAAACACTTTCGTTATCGCCACAAGGGACTCAATGGCCCACTCTTTCTGTTTCTTCAATTCTTCTTTATACGAATCAGTGCCTTCGACGCCGAAACGCTTTAGACGTTCTTCACTCGAAAGCCTTCAACAACAATCATTTCTGGTTAAAGGAGAATATAAATATAAGCACGGCACAAGGTGGGAAAATTGTAGATCAAGTCTCCCTAAAGAAGGAGGTTCATTGGTAACACCAACCCATTACTAGCACTAAAGTGTTCTTGAGGACACAATACATTTACTTAGAATCACTTGCCTTTTCACTTTTCAAAGGTGGAAATACGACTCATATTTGAAAGTCCTATTTCATACAGTTTAATTCTATTGTTATTATTTTTGGCACCACAGTTGATAATAATAACAACGTCATAATGTTTAAAATTGAATACGAATAAATTTAAAACTCCCAATTTAAATTAACCTGCTATACGGTTTAGTCATGACATATGGTCACAATTTCACAAATTCTTCTTCACCCCTCCCCCCTCCTACATGAATAAATAAGAGTCAGAGTGGGTATCGGAACCAGGATTTACCAGTCCAGAGGAGAGCTCGCCAGGACTTTACCAGTCCAGAGGAGAGCTGGCCAGGACTTTACCAGTCCAGAGGAGAGCTCGCCAGGACTTTACCAGTCCAGAGGAGAGCTCGCCAGGGCTTTACCAGTCCAGAGGAGAGCTCGCCAGGACTTTACCAGTCCAGAGGAGAGCTCGCCAGGACTTTACCAGAAATGGTAACTGAAAAATACCCCCCCCCCCCCCCTAGCCATAATATTTACACAAAATTTCTTTAATACCAGACAAGTATATATCATTGAGAAAAGTAACTAAAAAAAAAAGTAAATAAAAGTCAATTTAACTAATATTTAAATTGACTTTTATTTACTTTTTTTTTTAGTTACTTCTTCTCAATGATATATACTTGTCTGGTATAAAAGAAATTTTGTGAAAATATTATGCTAAGGGGGGGGGGGGGTAGTTTTTTCAGTTACCTTATTTGTTTTTATTTTTTCTATTGGTCTCCCTCGGTTCCTAATTTTTCTTTTTTTTTTTAAAAAACGCTTTTTATGTTTAAAAAAAATTTCGAAAATAAAAAAATAATAACAAAGGAAAAATTACAAGTAAAACCAAAAAGGTAGGGGAGTTTAAAGGAAGAAGACAAGGTTGGGAAAAGAAAAAAAAACACCTTAGTCCTTTATTAATTATTAATTTAATTTTTGAAATTCCAATTTTTTTTTAAATTTTTTCTCTTGTTTTCTATTCTTCAAAAAGATTTTGATTTAACGCATTGTTTTTTTATCCTTTAAATAAAATTTGTTGAGGGGCATGGAAAATTAAAAGGGTATAATTTTTTTCCTAAAAAAGGGTTTAAAGGATCATTATTAGATGGAATAAAATTAAAAAATTATTTTTTAAAAAAATGGGTTTAAACCCTTTTTTAGGAAAAAAATTATACCCTTTTAATTTCCATGCCCTCAACAAATTTTATTTAAAGGTATAAAACAATGCGTTAAATCAAAATCTTTTGAAGAATAGAAAACAAGAGAAAAACTTTAAAAAAAAATTGGAATTTCAAAAATTAAATTAATAATTATTATAAAGGACTAAGGTGTTTTTTTTTCTTTTCCCAACCTTGTCTTCTTCCTTTAAACTCCCCTACCTCACCAGATGTTTTCTGCATCTAGTGTTCAGTTGGGTTTTTGACTCTGACGAAGACGCTTGTTACGGTTGAAAGATCTTAGTCTTGTTTCCCATTCTTATTGTGGTTTAATCATTGATTGTTGTTTCACGTGTTTATGTGAAATCTTTATATATATATATATATATATACTATACAAAAACGATTTAAATCGGACAACAAAAGTACGTAAATAAATTTAAGATTCACTGGCAATATAAAACACACTATCTCAAAAACTGTTATATTATCTCCTTATATGAACCACAATCAACAGGAGTCCTGTCAAAGTGACAAGAGTTGATCAGTGTGCTAGCTAAAAGCAAGTTAAGTTCAAGAAAGCTGGATAAGACAAGTTTTCCTGATTTGATTCAGACATAAAAAAGAAAAAGGAAAATTTGAAAAGTTGATGTTGTAGGGAAGAAGACGCATACCTCTTTTTCAGGAACATTGTTATTGTTGTTGAGTCTGGAGTAGATTTGACTAACAAACCACCAGATGGCAGTGGGGAAGCAGTGGAGGTTATCAGTGATGCTGCTAATAAAAACTTTCGTTATCGCCACAAGGGACTCAATGGCCCACTCTTTCTGTTTCTTCAATTCTTCTTTATACGAATCAGTGCCTTCGACGCCGAAACGCTTTAGACGTTCTTCACTCGAAAGCCTTCAACAACAATCATTTCTGGTTAAAGGAGAATATAAATATAAGCACGGCACAAGGTGGGAAAATTGTAGATCAAGTATCCCTAAAGAAGGAGGTTTATTGGCAACACCAACCCATTACTAGCACTAAAGTGTCTTGAGGACACAATACATTTACTTAGAATCACTTGCCTTTTCACTTTTCAAAGGTGGAAATACGACTCAATTTGAAAATCCTATTTCATACAGTTTAATTCTATTGTTATTATTTTTAGCACCACAGTTGATAATAATAACAACGTTATAATGTTTAAAATTGAATACGAATAAATTTAAAACTCCCAATTTAAATTAACCTGCTGTACGGTTTAGTCATGACGAATGGTCACAATTTCACAAATTGTTCTTCACCCCTCCCCCCTCCTACATGAATAAATAAGAGTCAGAGTGGGTATCGGAACCAGGATTTACCAGTCCAGAGGAGAGCTCGCCAGGACTTTACCAGTCCAGAGCAGAGCTCGCCAGGACTTTACCAGTCCAGAGGAGAGCTCGCCAGGACTTTACCAGTCCAGAGGAGAGCTCGCCAGGGCTTTACCAGTCCAGAAGAGAGCTCGCCAGGACTTTACCAGTCCAGAGGAGAGCTCGCCAGGGCTTTACCAGTCCAGAAGAGAGCTCGCCAGGACTTTACCAGTCCAGAGGAGAGCTCGCCAGGGCTTTACCAGTCCAGAGCAGAGCTCGCCAGGACTTTACCAGTCCAGAGGAGAGCTCGCCAGGACTTTACCAGTCCAGAGGAGAGCTCGCCAGGACTTTACCAGTCCAGAAGAGAGCTCGCCAGGACTTTACCAGTCCAGAGCAGAGCTCGCCAGGACTTTACCAGTCCAGAGGAGAGCTCGCCAGGACTTTACCAGTCCAGAGGAGAGCTCGCCAGGGCTTTACCAGTCCAGAAGAGAGCTCGCCAGGACTGTCCCTACCCAGTCCAGAGGTAGAGCTCGCTTCAACTTTTTATTCAGTCCAGAAGAGAGCTCCCAGGACTTTACCAGTCAGAGCAGAGCTACGCCAGGATTTTACCAGTCCAAGAGCAGAGCTCGCCAGGACTTTACCAGAAAATCCAGAGCAGAGCTAAAAAAAGCCATTTACTTTACCAGTCCAGAGCAGAGCTCGCAGCCATCTAGTGCCCCTGCCCCAATTCAAACAATCTTAAAACACATTCCATTGTATCAAACTTCATTTTTAATTTCAATCCATTGAGCAATTAATACTAAATTATTTAAAATATAAATAAACGTTCATATTTTGAATATAAAAGGCTAATTTACATAGAACTTAGTATTAATATTTAATAACTAAAGCCATATTAATCTTGTAAATTGCGATGTACAATTCTCATAGTATTCTTAAAGTATGAGCTCCCCAATTCGGAATATTTATATTGTAAACTTTTCTTTCCTCGAATATTGTTATTACAGACTTCAGATATTTAAAACTGTGTTCGATAACCACCATATGGTAAGGCCATACATAAAATACTTACAGGCAATGTGTGTTATCATCTCCAAAGAACAAAATCATTAATTAATGTATTTTGGTTCGTTGGACAGTTACAAAAGGACGTAACTTTTACATAGAGAATCACTATATGTGATTAATATCTTAACTTAACCTTAAATGCCCATCATAATCTATGTAATTGGACGGATTCGTTCTTCTCTCTCTTTTTCTTGAAAGTAATGTCAGCTTTAATTTCCCATAACTCAAGTATATTTGGTGTAGAGATCTTTAACGATTCCTGACATCGTACAGACTCGGGACCGACGGCTTAACGTCCTCTCCTAGAGACGACGCGCTTAGATTTATTGGCCTCCCAAGTGAATAAATCGAGGACCAGAGTGGGTATTGAACCCCGAGTCCACCAGTCCAGAGGCGAGCAGGTTACCACAAGGCTACCCTGGCGCATTGCATATTGCATATTAGTAATCAATGTCTATTTTTATGAATCATTTACCTTTGGATATTAAATGTTATCTCCACCATCCACAACTATTATTATATTTCTGTGGTGTTTTTTACCAATGGTACCCGGTTTCAGGTGTAATACATGTTATTCAAATCAAATAGTACTAGAATAGTATACTTTTTTATACTTCAAGTATATTATCATTTCACGGTTATAGAATTTACAGTGAAAATTTATTGTTCATTAACTTAATTGTTTTACTTATCATCCATGTTTATAATTGATTATATTATAAATAATTATAACAGTTCCCAAAAATTTTTACTGTTATAATTTCTAGGAATATAGAATATGAAAATAAATAACTCGGATCATTTAATAATATACATATAAAAAATAACTAACCTCAATACAGTTTTTTCTGTATCCATTTCCATGTATCGTTCTTCCAACATTAAAAGTTCCATAATAGGATAGTGGAGAGCAGCGTAAGGAATATTTTTGAAGAAAATAACCCTTCGTGGAATACTTTGTAAAGGTGTGAAAAAGCGCATGTTCCAGGCTTAAGCATCCTTTAAAATTAAAATAAACAATACAATTGATAGGCTTTAATTCGCAATTATTTAATACTACAATAATAATAAAATAAAACCAACCTTCTAGGAGTTTCAGAAGGAAGAAGTTGCAAGGTTATCAGATTGCTAAGAACTTTTAAAACTGTAACTTTGTCCTGAGGGAAAAGACAATTTGAGTATAAACCGGAAACCAAGTAATTTATAATCACTTCCATGTCTTCTGGTACAAGACGGTCACCGGCAATAAGACATCGGGACACTAGCTTTGGTGATTCTCTTAGGCCAGTCATCAATTCACAATAACCCATCATATCCTTAAACAAAAAAAAAATGAATTTATTTAATAGGCTTACGATTCTGTTTATATTAAATATATCTAAACTTCCCACTTGGTTAAAGAAATTATGCATCTTAATAAATATGAACAGCTACGAATCTGGATTTAGGCAATTCAAGGTAAAAATATATATATATATACTTTCTAAATACATCATTTATATCATGCGTTTAACAAAAAAAAAGAAGGTACTGTTTATTAACGTCTCCATACCTTATTTCCTTATAAAATAAAATCTGTTAGTTATTTTTAATCTTCAAACATTAACCCTATTGGAAATGAAATTAAATTCAAGGATATATTGTTCTAGTAAAAAAAAACCAATACATAATATTCCATCAGCCACTCTCAGAAATGGTATTTTAAACATTTATTTGAAATATAAAGTAATAAACTAATTTGATTGGAAACTTTCACATTATACATGCGAAAGTTGTTCATTTGTTTTCATTTATTTGAAACAAACCATCCAACACTCAACTGAAATATCTATAACAACTGATTTTCTTATTAGTTTTCGACAATTTATAAGGTCACCTTTATCTGTCATACAAGCCACTGAAACAGTTGATTATCAACAGATAAACTTAATTCTTTTAGATTTAAGTAATACAGAAAAATGATACTCAAATGAAAATTATACATCATTCATTATAAAAAGAAAAATATGTTACTTCCATTTTACCAAAGAAAATAATATTCTAGAAAATAACAGATATCCTGGTAAAAAAATACAACTATATTAAAAGCACAAAAAACACCCAACATTAAAAAGGGCTAAGTTCTTATCAAGGTTTGAGTGGAGTTGATAAAACTTTCGTTATCGCCACAAGGGACTCAATGGCCCACTCTTTCTGTTTCTTCAATTCTTCTTTATACGAATCAGTGCCTTCGACGCCGAAACGCTTTAGACGTTCTTCACTCGAAAGCCTTCAACAACAATCATTTCTGGTTAAAGGAGAATATAAATATAAGCACGGCACAAGGTGGGAAAATTGTAGATCAAGTATCCCTAAAGAAGGAGGTTTATTGGCAACACCAACCCATTACTAGCACTAAAGTGTCTTGAGGACACAATACATTTACTTAGAATCACTTGCCTTTTCACTTTTCAAAGGTGGAAATACGACTCAATTTGAAAATCCTATTTCATACAGTTTAATTCTATTGTTATTATTTTTAGCACCACAGTTGATAATAATAACAACGTTATAATGTTTAAAATTGAATACGAATAAATTTAAAACTCCCAATTTAAATTAACCTGCTGTACGGTTTAGTCATGACGAATGGTCACAATTTCACAAATTGTTCTTCACCCCTCCCCCTCCTACATGAATAAATAAGAGTCAGAGTGGGTATCGGAACCAGGATTTACCAGTCCAGAGGAGAGCTCGCCAGGACTTTACCAGTCCAGAGCAGAGCTCGCCAGGACTTTACCAGTCCAGAGGAGAGCTCGCCAGGACTTTACCAGTCCAGAGGAGAGCTCGCCAGGGCTTTACCAGTCCAGAAGAGAGCTCGCCAGGACTTTACCAGTCCAGAGGAGAGCTCGCCAGGGCTTTACCAGTCCAGAAGAGAGCTCGCCAGGACTTTACCAGTCCAGAGGAGAGTCGCCAGGGCTTTACCAGTCCAGAGGAGAGCTCGCCAGGGCTTTACCAGTCCAGAGGAGAGCTCGCCAGGACTTTACCAGTCCAGAGGAGAGCTCGCCAGGACTTTACCAGTCCAGAAGAGAGCTCGCCAGGACTTTACCAGTCCAGAGCAGAGCTCGCCAGGACTTTACCAGTCCAGAGGAGAGCTCGCCAGGACTTTACCAGTCCAGAGGAGAGCTCGCCAGGGCTTTACCAGTCCAGAAGAGAGCTCGCCAGGACTTTACCAGTCCAGAGGAGAGCTCGCCAGGGCTTTACCAGTCCAGAAGAGAGCTCGCCAGGACTTTACCAGTCCAGAGCAGAGCTCGCCAGGACTTTACCAGTCCAGAGCAGAGCTCGCCAGGACTTTACCAGTCCAGAGCAGAGCTCGCCAGGACTTTACCAGTCCAGAGCAGAGCTCGCCAGCCACTAGGCCCCCTGCCCCAATCACACATCTTAAAACACACATTTATCAAACTACTTTTTATTTCAATCATTACAATTATACAAATTATAAAATATAAATAACGTTCATATTTTAATATAAAGGCAAAATTTACAAGAAAATAGTATTCAATAAAAAAAGCATTTTATTTGTAAATTCAGTACAATTCCAGATAGTATTCTTGTTGAGCCCCCCAATTCGAATATAATTGTAAAACTTCCTTTCCCTCGATATGTATAAGACTTCAGATTTTTAAAATGTGTCGATCCCCCATATGGAGGCCATACATAAAATACTTACAGCATGTTGTGTTTCTTCAAAGAACAAAACAAACAATGTATGTTCTGGACAGTACAAAAGGACGTAACTTTTACATAGAGATCCTTATGTGATTAATATCTTAACTTAACCTTAAATGCCCATCATAATCTATGTAATTGGTCGGATTCGTTCTTCTCTCTCTTTTTCTTAAAAGTAATGTCAGCTTTAATTTCCCATAACTCAAGTATATTTATGTAGAGATCTTTAACGAGTCCTGACATCGTACAGGCTCGGGACCGACGGCTTAACGTCCTCTCCTAGAGACGACGCGCTTAGATTTATTGGCCTCCCAAGTGAATAAATCGAGGACCAGAGTGGGTATTGAACCCCGAGTCTACCAGTCCAGAGGCGAGCAGGTTACCACAAGGCTACCCTGGCCCATTGCATATTAGTAATCAATGTCTATTTTTATGAATTATTTACCTTTGGATATTAAATGTTATCTCCACCATCCACAACTATTATTATATTTCTGTGGTGTTTTTTACCAATGGTACCCGGTTTCAGGTGTAATACATGTTATTCAAATCAAATAGTACTAGAATAGTATACTTTTTTATACTTCAAGTATATTATCATTTCACGGTTATAGAATTTACAGTGAAAATTTATTGTTCATTAACTTAATTGTTTTACTTATCATCCATGTTTATAATTGATTATATTATAAATAATTATAACAGTTCCCAAAAATTTTTACTGTTATAATTTCTAGGAATATAGAATATGAAAATAAATAACTCGGATCATTTAATAATAATACATATAAAAAATAACTAACCTCAATACAGTTTTTTCTGTATCCATTTCCATGTATCGTTCTTCCAACATTAAAAGTTCCATAATAGGATAGTGGAGAGCAGCGGTAAGGAATATTTTTGAAGAAAATAACCCTTCGTGGAATACTTTGTAAAGGTGTGAAAAAGCGCATGTTCCAGGCTTAAGCATCCTTTGAAATTAAAACAAACAATACCATTGATAGGCTTTAATTCGCAATTATTTAATACTACAATAATAATAAAATAAAACCAACCTTCTAGGAGTTTCAGAAGGAAGAAGTTGCAAGGTTATCAGATTGCTAAGAACTTTTAAAACTGTAACTTTGTCTTGAGGGAAAAGACAATTGGAGTATAAACCGGAAACCAAGTAGTTTATAATCACCTCCATGTCTTCTGGTACAAGACGGTCACCGGCAATAAGACATCGGGACACTAGCTTTGGTGATTCTCTTAGGCCAGTCATCAGTTCACAATAACCCATCATATCCTTAAACAAAAACAAATGAATTTATTTAATAGGCTTACGATTCTGTTTATATTAAATATATCTAAACTTCCCACTTGGTTAAATAAATTATGCATCTTAATAAATATGAACAGCTACGAATCTGGATTTAGGCAATTCAAGGTAAATATATATATACTTTCTAAATACATCATTTATATCATGCGTTTAACAAAAAAAAAAAAAAAAAAAAAAAAAGGTACTGTTTATTAATGTCTCCATACCTTATTTCCTTATAAAATAAAATCTGTTAGTTATTTTTAATCTTCAAACATTAACCCTATTGGAAATGAAATTAATTCAAAGATATATTGTTCTAGTAAAAAAAAAAAATACATAATATCCCATCAGCCACTCTCAGAAATGGTATTTTAAACATTTATTTGAAATATAAAGTAATAAACTAATTTGATTGGAAACTTTCACATTATACGTGCGAAAGTTGTTCATTTGTTTTCATTTATTTGAAACAAACCATACAACACTCAACTGAAATATCTATAACAACTGATTTTCTTATTAGTTTTCGAAAATTTATAAGGTCACCTTTATCTGTCATACAAGCCATTGAAACAGTTGATTATCAACAGATAAACTTAATTCTTTTAGATTTAAGTAATACAGAAAAATGATACTCAAATGAAAATTATACATCATTCATTATAAATAGAAAAATATGTTACTTCCATTTTACCAAAGAAAATAATATTCTAGAAAATAACAGGTATCCTGGTAAAAAAATACAACCATATTAAAAGCACAAAAAACACCCAAAATTAAAAAGGGCTAAGTTCTTATCAAGGTTTGAGTGGAGTTGATAAAACTAATCTTTACTCAACTTTTTTCAAATTCTCAAGAAAATAACTTGCCTGATAATTGAGTATTTTGTTAGCGTCTACAAATTGGGTTGATTGAAGAACTGTTGCTCGTCGGCAACATAATGAAGGAGTAGTATCGGGACAAGAAAGTATTAATTTGTTCAAATTCCGTCTTTGTTGAGAAGCGACCCAGGCTATTTGTGAAAGTTTTGATAAAGTACATTGCACCTAAAAAAGAAATGATCAGTGAAAAACAAGTGGAAACCATAGTTTTTAATTAGGATAACATTATTTACTGAAATACCTCTTGATTTAATTTAAGTAGTTGAGACTGTTCAGACTGGACAAAAAGTCGTTCCTGTTGAAGCTGTGAAGCCAATTCAATAAGCTCTAATAGTAATGGAGTACTTTCCATGATTAAACACATTCACGACTTAGAATACATAAAGACGAAGAGCTTTATTTAAAAGTTACAATTTCAGTAGAAAGTAATTTATCAAACATGAAAATTACATTATTGAAAAAGTTTGTAATAATTTTCTATCAAAAGAAATTTTATAACATGTAATTCACAATAGGAACAATTGGCTAGGCAATCATTAATAACTGTTAATGTAAAAAACTTAATCTGCCAAATAACAAATAGAAGAATGCCACAAGAATCACCTTCCTTTCAACACACTAATAACATATGTACAAGGGACTTTTTTTCATGTTAGGCAACATTACACCACCAACTTTCTCTATACTAATGCAAAATTATACTAATTCTATTTCTAGATCTCAAAACCTTAAACTGTTATAAATTCTGATGAAGATTTGTTTTTACAGAGAGATAGATATCTACATAAATAAAATAATGATTTTGTCTGTACATTGCTTAGAACTAACTGATTTCAAGTTTTCTTTACGTTTCATTCATTAGAGCAGTGTTTCTTAAACTTTTTTACTTCAGGGCGCACCTATGAAACCAGACCAAAACTTTGGGGCGTGTCACTGATTTTAATATAGAAAATTTAGTCCTGAGATTTGATAACAGGAAAATGATGGTAAATTAAAATGTATAGTTTTTTTTAAGAAAAGAAAGAAAGAGAGAGAGACAGAGAGAGTGAGAGGGAGGGCTAGTAAAAATGATCTAAATCTGTGAGTAAAGACAAAGAGGAAGTATTATCCATTGATGATTAAAGATTTAAGAAATTTACCTTCCAGTTCAGAATATCAAGTCGCCGAGACTTGAAAACCATATATGTACTTGGTGTTTCTAAAATAAATGAAAATGATGCAAAAACTAAAATATAAATCTGTTATATAAACTTAATCTTCCATTATCTTGGGGCGCACCTGGCTACCTGCCAGGGCGAACCAATACACCTAGGAGCACCGTTTGAGAAGCACTGTATTAGAGAAACCGAATCCACCCTTAGAAAAATTTATGTCGGTTTGTCCACAAAATTTTATCACAAGTAAACTCAGTTACCATAAGATATATCAAGCTGAAACTTTGACAGTAGGTTTTTCTATGTCTAACATAAAATATAGGTTCTGAATTGATTAGAAATTCAACGTAGAAGCGACGTTTAAAGATAAACTTTTGTCACAAGTAAACTCAACCACCATGAGACATAGCGAGCTAAAACTTTGACACTAGATTTGTGTATACCTAACTTAAAATAAAGGCTCTGAATACATTGATAATTCAGTGCAGAAGCGAAGTTATGGACCTTTAAGCTGTATTTTGCTAACTTCACAGACATGTTTGTTTCGAAAATATACAGTTGAAGCAAGTAGGTATTTTTAGTTGATTTTAATTTCATTTGCGTATTTGAGCTTATTACAAGGTGTTTCCCAGAGTTGAAGATGTACTATCTATTAAGTATAAATAGCTTTGTGAACGAGCAATTCTCAACCCTTACTCATGAACAGGCAGGAAAAAGCAACAAACAAGTTCTTACGCTATAACAGGCCGAAGAAATTACTTACAAATTAGTAAACAGTGTGTTTAGTGATGAGGAAGTAGTTCATTATCCAACTGAATTTCTTGACTCCATGACTGCCTGCTCATGAGTAAAAACTTAAAAGTAAGAGCACCAATCATGCTGCTTTTTAGTAGCAGTAACAAATTTCATATTACGAAACTTGAGTGCCCAAAAATGTGCAACGGGACACGACTCTGAGTTCGAACTCAGCACAGATATACCATAGAGGCGGACATCATGACTGGGTTTGGTATTGGGGAGTCTGTGTATACCACGCATACTATTGATTCTGATCCACTATCTCTTTCCGTTCAAACGAGTGCAAAGTACCGTCAGAGTCTGTTTCGCAATGACGTTAACTAAGTAGCAAAGGGAAACTTCATCTAACGCAGGAATTGAAGTGAGTGAGACCAAGTTTTTCTCAAATGGTCAACTGTAATTTTCTTGCCCAAGAGTCAGAGGTCCAACTCAACATTTCTTCCATGAACTTGAAGGACTGACAGCTAATGTAGTGTATGCAGAGGCATTTGCTTAACACTGAACTAATAATGATATTTTCTACTATTCTATAATTTCTAATGATATTTTAGGATACCAAGTATAACCGAATTTGAGACTCCATCAAGTACGGGTACGTTTGCTTTTATACATATAAATGAATGTTATGTTAATTTATATGTATATAGACATTAATAATTATATTCCTAAAAACAAACATTGTCTATTATTCTTAGAAAGACTATTTTTCTTTTTTATCGAGATTTGGTCTATTTCAATAATACAACACCTTTAAGCCGACGTTTCGGCTTTAATTAAATTCTGTATTGATGTAGCCCTGAAGATGTCTACAAATATAGACGAAACGTCGGCTTAAAGGTGTATTATTGAAGCTAGACCAAACCTTGATAAAAAGAAAATAGTGTTAAATATATGTGGTCGAGATAAGGAAGACATTAAATTCTTAGAAAGATTCATTATTTTGAACTAGAAATTCGTATTATTTATTTTTATAAATTGAAAATTTTTCGCATACTTCAAATGGTGTCATATTCTTAATTCCACGAATAAAATGGTAATACTGGCGATGTATAACTTCAGCAATCCATATTAGCCAAAACATTTCAAGACTTCTTTTCCTCAAATAAACGAAGAAGAGAAAAATAATTCATCCCACCATGTAACCACAAATAACATGAACTTCATTTTATACCTACTTCTACGATAATAAAATCGCTGTACAATATTAAATTCAAATTTATATGATTTGAAAAAACACCTGTTTTTAATTATTATACACTAATTCTATAAGATATATTTCTTCAAACATATGTAGTACGATCTATATGGATCAGTGAGTGATTATTTATTCTAATTTGTTCATTCTAACTTTACTATAAGTAAAGTATAGTGATCGTGAAATAATTCAATCTCGAGATTTTGACGGAATTACATGTTTTGAGTTCCCAAACGTCGTTTTATGAAGTTTTTGCGATGATGTCTGTGTGTGTGTGGGTGAGTATGTTAGTATTGCTTGTTACACTGGACCGTGTACGGTCCAGAATCTTTGATGGATCAAGTTGATATTTGACATAAAAATGGTCCCTATAGTATAGATTATAGGTAAATGGTCCCTATTGTTTGGGAAGAATTTTGCATGACGGGAAACTCACTTTCTTTTCCAAAAAACGGTTTTTAGAAAACATTTTTGTCTCCTAAACTGCTAACTCTAGAGTTTTGAATTTTAGCATTATATTTGAGGTTACAAATAGAAGAACGAAAAATATATTCAGAATTTTAAAACAACAGGAAATATTTTTTTTTCAATAAAATGTAAAAATTTTGACTTATAATTCAATCTCAAAGATTGTGAGAGCGTACAAGCCATATTGTTGGACGGATCAAAATGAAACTATACCTTAAAATAGACCATCATATGGAAAATGAGTTGAGATAATTTTTATCAAAATTACTATCACCAAAGGAGTGTTAAAGTACGATTTCTGTTTTGAGAAAATGTTTTTTGACGCTAAATGGCTCCTTACAAAATAATGAAAATTTTACCAAAAATGGAATACAAAAATAGCAATTTATAAAAAAAAATCATCAAATTTCAATCACGGCAAAGTGCAATAAAGCTATAAAAACTCTTTGTTTATCCCTGACTAACGGATCACCTACTAAATGATAGATTTGTCTCATAAAATGCTTTAATAAATCTATATATTGCATAAAAATATCTTTCCATGATATTGAAATGTGACGAATGGACTCTTTCCTCAAGAAAGAGGAGTTATGTTTATTGAAAAATATCCAGTTTTTTTACTATTCTAGTCTAATAGTTCATATTTATTATTTTCAAAAATTAGAAGCTCCCAACTATAAACGATTTAAAGTATATATTGAATAGCTGGCTTTGACTTTGATTTGAGTATGTAAACTGGCTAATTACTAATATATTTTTTCTCAATATAAATTCATAGCCAGCTTATAAGAGAGCAGGCAGGAAAAAATAACACTCCCTCAGAAAAAATTGGTACATAAGATTTTTGACAAAGTGGAAGGAAAACTATTTCATTAAATACTAAGAAGACATAAAATTCCCAGTATAATAATTCTATAAAAGACCAAAAATGTAAAAGATAATTCAAAATTGAAATCTTTTGTTTGAAGATTAATAAATGTAATATCGTACAACCTTAATTATAAATCATCTTAAAACGACATTGTTTTTTCGATGTTTATGAAGTTTTTCAACGATGTAAGAAATCCACTAGCTATTTGAACGAAAGCTATGTTTTCTTGTAGGAGATTATTTTGTTTCAAGAAATTTTAGCTTTGGCTTTTCAAAAATGTTATTACTGCTGTATTAATGAGATTATTTGCATCAGTGGTGTGATATACAAAAATAAGCTTATATATTGATAAGTCGATCAATCACTATTTATACTACCTTAGAAATGAAAGATTAATAAACATCTCCCATTAGATGTTTATATTATGCTTAAATGTGACAATATATATTATATATCCAACATGATTGTTATTAAATTTACTTATAGTAAAGTTCAGTGTAGGCCAGTCCAGATTTTTTATTCTACAAATGAATGGCAGTGAAATTTTAAAGATATAGTCATAAATGAAAAAATCTGCAGTGGCCTACACTCAACTTTACTACTTCTTGGGTACATAATAAATAATGTTCCATTTAGGTATAATAATGTCTAAATGGGAGATGTTCATTACTCTCCCATCTAAAGAGATGTTTATACATGTTAGTAAAAAGATTTCACATAAACACGTGCAATAACAGTTGGGTTTTTGACTCTGACGAAGACAGCTTGTTACGGTTGAAAGATCTTAGTCTTGTTTTCCCATTTCTTATTGTGGTTTGATCATATAAGAAGGTGAATGATTGATTCACTTATCTTATTTTTGAATATCACACCACTGATGCATATAATATCATTAGAGTAATCTGACCTACTTCTACATTGAATATTGAAGACAAATTTTTCCATTTAAAACTTGAAAATATTCCTATTTTGTCTGACAAATGTCAGCAACATCTAAGAAAAAATGTCGTTTTAAGATAATTCTTAATTTTAACTTAAAAAGTCCTCTCGGAATGAAGGATATTCCTCATCAGAAGACATCAGGACTCTACAATTCAAACAAAATATTTAATATATTTACTATATATTCTTACAAGGTCATTTCACTAAATTATTATTCTTTTTGAAGTATTTCTTATTATTAATAATTACTAATATACCATTCATTTTACTGTATTACTCTTTTTTTTATATTATATACATTATAATCAGACAATCAAAAGTCACTAAAACAATTTTGCATCGATCAACAATGTTTAACTTAACACATACGAATAAAAACCGAAACGTTAGCAATGAGAGATTAATTTGACATGACGAACTGACCTGATACTCCGGTTGATTTCTATGTTTTAGATTCAAATGAATGAAATATTCATATTTTTATTTTACCAGTAACTGCAAACAGAACAAACAAACTTTAGTTTATCAGCATGCAAGCATCGTTTATGTTTCAATAATTCATTCTTTGTTTTGAACACTTTGCTGCATGTTTCACACGGATATTTATCCGGTAGGTTAGAATGTTTTGTTATTCTATGTTTGTGAAGAACACTTTTCCATTGGGTTTTATACGCACATATATAACATTTTTAATGTTTATTATTTTCCAAAAGTTTCCCTAATATATGCTGTTTCAAATATTGTAAACAAACAAAAGCTTTCTTGGAGCAAAAGCCGCAAAGAAGTCTTAATCTCTGTGTTGGGATTCACAATGAGAAATAACATTGCTTTTTAGCTTTCCTTCATATTCACATCGGCTACACTTAAACAACTTCCTTTTATCACGAAAAACTCCTTCCCCAACATCACTAACAACAATGTTTTCTTTCTTTGGAAAGCATCCAACATAGTAGAAATATTCCTTCATATGTTGTTGCCAGTCGCCTTCTTCATTGAACTCCTGATGACAACAATAACACTTGAACATATCTTCACTAGCACCATCATCTTTGATTTAAGTAAATCATTTTCTATTTTCAATAACCTGCCTAGATGTTACTGAACAACTTCCTTTTTCACCAACTAAAGATTTACTTTTTAATCCTTTTTTTATATAAGAAGTTTACTTCGAAGTTTCTTCATTTTTTTGTTTATCAGTTTTATCTTCATTAATTCCAGGCCCTATTGCATAATTGTTACATGTAATGACGTCATCACTGTCTTCTGTCTTTATATTACATCTGATTATTTGATGTTTATCACCTGCAATGACATCATTTTTTCCTGTCTTTATCTTGCAACACATAGCATTGCTTTGGTTATAAGTCATAATATTTTGATTTTCATTTCCTTTCTTTATTTTACATCTCACTCTATTCTGTTTTTCATCCTTCACGACATCACAATCAATAAGTGACTTTGATTTCAACAAGTCATTCTCTTCTTCTACATGTATCCTACTCTCAATATCTGAAAAATCAATAAATAAAACTAATTAGTGAAAAAAAGTGATGAAACAGATACACAAGGGAATCATCAAGCTAATTTTAAAGTCTTAAATAACTATATTGCTGTAGCTAGCCTTTGATTTCTTTTTAACAGTAGCTCAAAGGCTCTTTTAATAGTAGCTCAATGTTAACTGTTTATTATATATTCCCTATACATTACTGAAGTAGATCCTAGTAACATAACAAATTCGGCTATGATTGAAATAAAAAAGAAAACTAATATATTCCTTTACCTCCCTTTTTTTTAAAAATGGTTTTTGCATCATATCTGCAACATTTTACAGTTACCCACTTTTTAGCAACTTTAAAATGATTAAATATTATTGTTTATAAGAATTTTAATTTCTCTAAAAAGCTGTCCATTGTCAGAAAGCATCGATTGATGTATGAACAAAAGCATGGATGACAGAATATCAAATGTTATTCAAGGAAAGGGTTTTCTGAATTAGATGACCGCTGGTCGTCTAATATGTAAGAACCTTTTTTTTTTTTTTTATAAATTTGACCCTAAACCACCTGAGTCTCAGAGTGGTACAGCACTATAGATGCCTATGATTTTTATTCATTTTTTTGAGGAGTCGGAGTCGGACCACCGAATTTATGGTCTAGTTCATAAATCAGATTCGACTCCGGCACCAAAGCCCTGGTAATAAACCACATAAAGAATTTAAAAATGGCATTACTCAAGAAAATCTGATGTAACAGATGGAGTACAATCTAAACTAGAGTAATATTCCAACCACAGCGTGAGTTCATGCACAATGTAGACTAGGATTGATAATTATTAAACAAACATTTTATTTAATAAATAATAATGGATTCAGAACTCATATATATATATATATATTTGAGATCGTTAAAACAATTTTATTATGGTCAAATATTTACCTGAGCGGAAAAAATTATAACGATCATCTTCAATTTTAATGTAGGTCATTTTCTTCTAAAAAAAAAAAAAAAAAAAGAGATGTACAATTAGTTAATAAAACTAATATAAGATAACATAGTAATATAGATTAGATTTGTAATATATTAACAAATACATGATTAACTAGAATGTAAAACCAATTCAAAGAAAAGAATTACAAAATGAACTGAATGAAAATAAATATAAATGTAATTAAAGTTACTACTAAAAAACACAAAAAAGAGACTCACACACACTATTTGCAATCATTTCGCCTTTCTTGCCACCTTAAGGAGAGGAAAAAGAGAAGAGGAATGATTTTAAATATACACAAATTACATGTATATTTAAATAGTATGAGCTATTTAAAATATACTAAAATAGTATATTTTAGGATGAGCCTACATAAATATACATGTAGGCTCATACTAAACATAAAGGACGGACCAGAAATCATTTTTATAAAGTAACAAATAGTTAAAGTAGAATATTGCAACAAAAGAGCTTACATAAGAACAAAAAGGACATTAGCAACCAATGATAAAGCCGGTTCCAAGCCGGAGCAGAAATGATTTGATATCTACTCAAGTAGACAAATTATTTATCTTCATTTTAAAAGTATGTATCTATCCTATAAATAGAAAGTATAACCTATAAATAGGATGATTAAAAAACTAACATGAAATTTTCTACTATTATTGAAGTATCATTAAATAGAAACGTTATCTCCCTTCTTTAACTTTAAAATTTGTAAACATTCTTTCAAATAAACTTCACAAAGGGAGGTTTCAAGCAAGGTTACCAGAAAACCGGAGCCAGAAAACAGTTTGTCTCCTTAAAACCATCAAACTTTATTTTATGGTTCAAATTTATTTAGAAATAATTATAAAATATTATTATTAATTGCTACCTTATTGAAGTTAATAGTTTTTCAATACATTAGAACTGAACAAATTCCATTCATTCATGGAATTTTTATGATCCAGAATCATATTTCCATTGTAAAAGACTGGTATTCTAACTAATTCAATTAACATTGTTAATAATTACTTTAACTATATAAAAAATAAAGAATCAGAATAACATATTGAATGTACGAGTGCAATTCAATAATTGAAGAGATAAATTGAAAATTGGTCTGGAGAAAAATCAATTCGTATGACAAGTTTAGTACATTTAGGATAGTTAGGTTAGCAATACTCGCAATTATCAAACAGGTTCTCTTTTCATGTTTATATGAATATGAATCTGTTGATTAGTAATCGGAAGAAACACTAAGGATCCAAATAAAAATGTTATCAAAGGTCGACACACAGCCAACACCTTAAGTGTTCATCGTGAGATTACATATGCAGTATAAAAAACAACGAGTGGCCTACATTCAACTACTTTTGTTTACTCTAGGTAAACCAAATATCATACTTGTTGGGTATATAATATATTAGACGACCCCTTGTGTCACTCAGTGTTAAGATTTCAGATCGACAATTAATAAAATACATTCACTAAGTGTGATTCACAAGAATAACTGTTACTACTGTTCTTGTTCTTAAGTCATGAAAACAAAGATTCTTATATGGCCCCAAGCTTTTGATGTAGTATTCTTAACATGATTCAAGATATATACACAGTAAGTATATTTAATAAAACAATAAATCATTTAAAAGTCAAAAATTTCATTTATTTTATTACATAAGTAAAGAAAACATTAGTTCAAGTTATATATTCAAACCTGTAAATTCAAATATTCCATTTATCTTACCCATCTAAAATAACATTAATGTAAGGAATGTGTCTTTATAATATTACCTTGGATCAATCGTATTTAAACGGACATTTGTGTTCATGTTTATCTTCCTAAAATTATTCATTCCAAACCTGTAATGTAATAGTTTATTATATATACTTTCGGAATTTCATACATCAGTTTAATGCTTCAGTTCTAAACACGATTGTTAAATCGTATTAAGCCAAAACGTTGGCTTTGAAAGTTTGTTTTGAACCTGTAAAACTGACCGATTCCTGATAAATACAATTTGTTTTATATATATATATATTATGTCAAGAATTAAAAGTAAACACGTGCAATAAAAAAAAAAACATCGTCTAAACAAGATTCCAAAAATGGGACAGAGATCTTTCGTGGAAAAATTCGTCAAGTTTATTCTATAAGGCAAATAGATTTTACATCTGGGAGTCATTAGTTTTACTTGAGTTGAGAGAATTTATTTTTAATTTTTCTTTCTTTTTAATGGCATTGTTTGTAAAGCAATATATATATAGTTAATATATGTAGTTAGAGTTATAGTTAATATATTAATCGTTGATTTTTTAATATTTACTTGAATTATCATAACTTCATAAACTGGAATTAACAGGTATTCCAAGTCCCATCTGTCTGCAAATATTTAAACAAGAACATCAGAGTTTTATAAGTATATAGATAATGTTCCATTTAGGTATAATATAAATGTCTAAATGGGAAATGTTTATTAGTCTTTCATTCCTGGGGGTAGAACACATAGTGATTGATCCAATTATCAATATATATGCTTATTTTTGTATGTCACACCACTGACGCATATAATATCATTAGTATAACTACAGCATTAATAACATTTTTAAAAAGCAAAAGTGTAGATTTCGTGTTTCGAAATAATCTCTACAGGAGAACATAGCCTTTGTTCCAATAGGCAGCGGATCTCTTACGTAGTTTATCTGAACTCCTTTTACATTGAATATTTAACACAAATTTACCCATTTACAACTTGATAATAGTCCCATTTTATCTAAAAAATGTTAGAAACATCTGAGAAAAAATCTCAACTTTACTATAGGTAAAATTAATATCAATCTCCTTGGGTATATAATATATAATGTCTCGTTTAAGCATAATATAAACATCTGAATGGGAGATGTTTATTAGTCTTTTATTTCTGAGGTAGTACAGGTAGTGATTGATCGATTTATCGATATATAAGCTTATTTTTGTACATCACACAGCTGATGCAAATAATCTCATTAGTATAACTACATTTTTAAGTAATAACATTTATGAAAAGCCAAAGTGAAAATTTGACGTACGCTTACTTGACCTACTTCTATATTGAATATTGAATATATTGAGGTGGTTAGAGTCAAATTTCAAACAAGAAAATACTCTTATTTTCTATGAAAAACATCGAAGATTAAATGTCGTTTTATGATAATTTATAATAAAACTGTTATATTAAGTTTTTAACTGTTATATTTAAGTTTTAAGGATGTACGATAATTATATTTATTAATCTTCAAACGAAAGATTTCAATTTTGAATTATCTTTTTTACATTTTTGGTCTTTTATAGATTTGTTATACTGGGAATTTTATAGCCCCTTAGTATTTAATGAAATCATTTCCCTTCCACTTTGTCAAAAGTCATATATACGAATTTTTTCTGAGTGAGTGTTATATTTTTCCTGCCTGCTCTCTTATAAGCTGGCTATGAATTTATATTGAGAAAAAATATATTAGTAATTAGCCAGTTTACATACTCAAATCGAAGTTAAAGCCAGCTATTCAGTATAATTTAAAACTTATATAGTTGGTAGCTTTTAATTTTTGAAAATAAGAAATATGAACTATTAGACTAGAATAGTGAAAACACTGGATATTTATCAACAAACATAACACTTCTTTATTGAGGAAAGAGTCCATTAACTGATATTAAGTTTTGCTCAAGAGTGTAATATATAGATTTATTAAAGCATTTTATGAGACAAATCCATCATACCATGCAAGACAAAGGAAATTTATTTATGTTTATTGCCAGTGATTTTTTTACATGTAAAAATATTATTCCTCTTACATCTCATATAAGTCAATAAACTATTTAAATTGTTCCTTTATAAATATCAATTTTATCTCACTGGATTCGCTCAAAAAATTTCTAAGTCAATGTAAACAATGTAAAAAAATATAAAAAATTCGACAAGTACAGCAGGTGATCTCTTAGTCTAGGATAAACAAATAGTTTTAATAGCTTTATTACTCTTTGCTGTGATTGAAATTTCATGTTTTGTTATAAATTGCTATTTTTGTATTGCATTTTTTTGGTCAAATTGTCATTATTTTTTAAGGAGCCATTTAGCGTCAAAAAAAAAATTTTCTGAAAACAGAAATCGTACTTTAACGCCCCTTTGGTGATAGTAATTTTGATAAAAATTATCTCAACTCATTCTCCACAAAATGTTCTATTTTTAGGCATAATTTCATTTTGATCCGTCCAACGGTATGGCTTGTATCGCTCTCACAATCTTTGAGATTGAATTATAAGTCAAAATGTTTACATTTATTTGAAAAAAATATTTCCCCTTGTTTTAAAATTCTGAATATAGTTTTCGTTGATTCTATTTGTAACCTTAAAAATATTGCCAACTTTTCTAAAGTCTAGGGTTAGCAGAGTAAGAGAAAAAATTGTTTTCTAAAATCCAGTTTTTCAAATTATTCAGAGTGCCAACATTCATATTTTATAGCAATCAAGGTCAATATATGTGTTCTCAGTGCTTTTGTTTTATAAAATATACAATAATATCATAGTTTATAAATAATGTGAAAAAAACTGTTTCTTAAAAGTTTTTATTATTAATGGGACCTTTGTCCTTGCATGGTCTTTGCCAATTGCACGTTCTAGAAATGTACTGCTTTTGGATATATCAACAGTCAGACGATATGACCTGTCAAGTGTTCACAAGCTTTCACAATATCTTAAGTCAATGTTTTTTACATCTTAAAGTAAAAATTAATCTTTGCTGTTTTTTTTTTAAAAAATGTAATTTTTTTTTCAAAAATAGTGGTGTCAGTTTTATAAAATTTCCTAATTTTCTAGTATTAGTTAAGAAGGAAAAAAGTCTAAAAACAATTTTTTATGAAAAACGTGGCTTTTATATTTTAAATTAAAAAAGACTGTTAAAAACTTAGGCTACATCTGAAATATAGGTGTTACATTTAGGTGAAATATAAGTTGAGTGTATGAAACGTAGTGGCCTGTAGGATAAAACAGACTACACACAACGCAAGAAAGAATCTTCAACCATACACTCAAAGAGAGCCCCAACGCAAGTCAAACCATCAAACTTTTGTTAAAGGGATTTTAACATAGCTTTAGTTACTCGTATATTAACGTAAAAAAATAACTATAGATAACATACAATGAAGGACTAATTGTTCTAATTTGAAAAGTTTATATGTGACATGCATCCTGTGGTATGCACGTAATAGTATTTACATAAAATATGTGTTGAGAGCAGGGCTGCCAGAATGTTTTTGTCAATAGTACCAACTGTTATGCTGAAAAGGTACCAAATCAGAGAGAGTAGTACCAAATGTTAGAAAACTTGCTTAAGTCCAATGCTATTCATGTACAATAGTCTTCCTTACAATCACCACTAGCAGTAGCTGAGTCATGAAATATAATTATCAATACTTTAGCTGCATTGTGCCCCATATATGGTACGCACAATTAATTCTTTCACATTAGTGAATACTATATATTATGGCAATGGTAATATAATATGTATTACTATAGCAATTAAAAGGCAAAAACAGGTACATTTTTTTAAATGCCTCAAAACTGTTAAAAAATAATTTGTTTTATTTAATTTAAATTAATTCTAAACTTACTATTTTTTTAAAAAGTAACTTCGTTGTCCTTAGCATCTTCATATAAGTTGGCTGTCTGCGCCACATTATTAGTTCTTTGTTGGGTTTCCATTCCATGCAACTTGTTCCCTTGATGAATGATTTTGAAAAGAATAGTGCATTGATAGTTTCAGCACTCAACCCCGTCCGGTTCTACGTCTTGATATTTGTTAACAAAGAAAACATTCTTTCAGCACATGCTGAGGAGTGTGGTAATGCTAAAAAGGCCAACATTATTGTAGATAATAATAGGATACTCGGAATCATCTCCAGTTTTTTCTTTTGATACAATCTGCCAAAACTATTCTGGTTCCTTTTCAGTGAACCAACTGCTGTCCTCCAAACTAAGTCGTCTCCATTCGGTGTTAAGAGTTTCATACTCATCTTCTGAAGTTATATGCTTTAATTTCATTGGCAGAGGGATGATTGAGATACGTTTACATTTAGAAACAATTTCAGGGTCCATTGCCTCTAATACCTTCAAGGTTGAAAAGCTATCATGTGTTAAAAATAGAGTAAACACATCTGTGTTCTTAATTTCACATAAACATTTAATATTTTTACGCAAAACTCCTTTTTCATGCTATCTGAAATAATTTTAGCATTCTCAATATATGATGTAATTTTTTTTTGAGGGTTGAGGTCCAATGATTTTAAACTAGTCCTTTTGCCGACGTTTCGACATTTTTATGTCATCTTCAGGGCTACAACTGATTGTTTTACAATTACACACTATTACTACTATTGGTAATTTATTACATTTTAGTAGTGCTAATTGTAAAACAATCATGTTGTAACCCTGAAGATGACATAAATATATGTCGAAACGTCGGCAAAAGGATAGTTTAAAATCATTGGGCCTCAACCCTCAAAAAAAAAAAAAAAAAATTACATCATATAAATATTGGGGTAAAAAACAAATCATGATTCTCAATAATTTATAGGTTCTGCCACAGCACCATAGTAACATCTTCTATGGCAAAATATTGATGGATTTTTTACATTAATTTTTTCAAGATCCTTATCTTTAATGAAGTTCTTTGAATAAAGTAACTAAGAATAGTCTCGCAACTGGAAGTGATTTAGCTCCTTAGCTTGTGCACTCCAAAACCCTCAGACTGGAACTCAGGTTTACGTTTATTAATAGCTGGTAATATAAACGATAAAAATGCATAATACATTTTATTCAATGGGTTATGTAAATGTTGTAAGATATCATTGGCAGTTTTCAGGTTATCTTCTAATGCTGTAGAGATGAAATACAAAGTAAGAGCTGGCCATTGATTAAGAAATCTTTTCACCACTTGCTCAAGAGATAGCCACCTAGTACAACTTACATGTACAATTTTTTTTGGGTCACTATTTGTGAACTTTTGAAATTCTTGATATTCACCGATACGTTTAGGGCTATTGGACAAATAAGAATAAATATTTCTAGCTAACTCTTCCCTACTCATTTGGAAGCTCTGCCCAAGCTTTAGAAGCACACAGGTGCATTGAATGGCATATACACCCTTGTATATACAATGATGGAACTTTTTGCTTTAGCAACTCTTGAAGTCCACTTTTGACACCCTTCATCATACTGACAAAATCAATAAGATTTTGAAATGAAATATTTTTTTCCTCAAAATAATTATTTAAACAATCAAAAATTCCTTTGGTACTATAATCCTTAATTTCTAACATGGTTAAATATTGATCAACTGTTCTTTGAGAACTAAAAGAACAAGTTGTTTCTTGGTTGATAAATCAGTTGTTTCATCAATGATTAATGAAAATTTATTTTTCTGTAGTAATGTCACTAGTTCATTGCAATAATACTTGCCTATAACATGACGAAATATACCTGTACCTTTAGTTCTAGCGCATTTTATATCTTTTGCAATAGTAGAATCTTTGCAAACATTACGCATTAAACCTGGTAAGTGATCAAGAATACAAATTGGCAGATTATGCTCTGCAACAAAAGTACATGATTTCAATTCGGCGCTGGGTTACTTTATTAAAATGTTCAGACGACGACGCTGCTGAATGTAAGAATTTAGTGACACTTAAACACTTACCAGATAAACTTACATTTTTGCGATGTTTTTCTGTATTAACATCTACATAAATAAAATAATGATTTTGTCTGTACATTGCTTAGAACTGACTCATTTCAAGTTTTCTTTCCTGGCAGCTGCACCAGGCAGGAGTGTTGAACTCCTGCCTCTGGGATAAAGAAGGTGGTTGTTTGCTACCAGATAACTCCTCCTCCCTTAGAATGAAGCTCCTCCTGGTAGGACGACTTCTTCAAGTTGGTTGCCTTGTTGTCTTGGCGTAGGTGTGGTTAGTTTCCAGAGGGTTGATACCTTTTTTCTTTTTAAGATAAGTTAGAAACCTAACACTGCTACTAACAACATTACATATAACACTACAGTCCATGCACTGGGAATGTGGAATCTATAATTTTTGTCCACTTCTCTGTAGGTCAATGGTATGTTCAGCTCCTGTTTTAGTAAAGTTTTAAATTTAATGGTTATATTGGGCATATTATCGTCCTCAAACTTTAACTTTACTTCTGGTAATAAATGAGGCTGACCGGTGGTTTTTGAAAGAAATTTTAAGTTTTTTCCTCTATATTTAATTGTTGAATTTCCTGTTTCTCTTTAGTAGCTATTTGAATCTAGGGGCGTAACGAACAAAACTGTTATTCGTTGAAATGGAAGTATGCCAATGTAGTATTAGAGAAGGTAACATTCAGGTTATGTTTAAGTTTACAATGAATTCATTTGGTCAGTAACTTTTTCAGATTCTTGTTTGTAAAGGGTCTTTCAAAATGTAAACGCTTCTTGTTTTATATTATTATATAATTGGGTGCTTTGAATTTGATGAATTATGAATTATAGATTTTTTAGTCGGTTTTACTCAGGTGCTAAACCTGACTTCGCTGTTTCCAATTTGTTTAATGCTTTAAAAATAGATTTTTCTTGCCCTATAACTGTTGCTGATTATATGAGACATGTTTTAACCAATAAAGGAGGTTATTACACTGGGAGAGATGTATTTGGTACAGAAGGGGATTTCATTACGGCACCGGAGATTTCTCAAATTTTTGGAGAAGTAATATATTTTTTTTATAAATTTTCTTTTGTATGATGCTCATAATTGACTTTGTGGAAAGCCGCCTTTATAATTTTAATATCCATGATTTGTAGATGCTGGGAGTATGGGGAGTAAATGTATTATTGAAGTTAAACTCCCCTAAACCCTTAAAAATTGTAGAGCTAGGACCTGGCAGAGGGACAATGATTGAGGATATTCTAAGAGTAAGCCATTTTTTTTTAACTATTGAAATAATATAATTTATTCTGTAATCTATTGAAATTTTCATTTTAGGTTTTTAAGATGTTTCTTCACAACTGTGATATGAGTGTGCATTTAGTTGAAGTCAGCCCTGTTTTAAGTGGAATACAAAGTAAAAAGATGTGTCAACATAGTATTGAAACACCAGATTCACCATTCTTTAGAAAAGGTACTACGGAAAGCCGGTACTACGCATGGTGGAATTCCTGTTTACTGATATAATTCTGTTAAAAATATACCTATGGAAGGATTTACTTGCTTATTTGCAAATGAATTCTTTGATGCTCTTTCAGTCCACAAATTTCAGGTACTTAATTTTTGATATCTACTTGTTCTCCTTAAGTTGGTGTTTAAATGAAATCATAATTAAATAGTGGATTTATTTAGTAAATTTATCATATATGTGGTAAGCAAATTCTGGTAAATTTTGAGTTCTTTTCTTTTAAATTAAAAGATTTTCCTTTAATGTGTTTTGTGAGTTTATTTGCATTTACTTATGGTATGGAAGATCAGTAATGATTTTAACGTTAATTTACTTTTTGTACGTGAATAGGTAACATTTCTGCCTAAGTCGAATACAAATCTGAGACGTACATAGTAACTTTAAAATTAACAGTACTGTCTAATTTATATAAGATTTTGAAGTTTTTAATCAACCGATTGAGTAAAAATAATTACTGGAACAGTATTTGATTTATCCATTGCTGTCGATGGTATACAAAGAGTT